>BMAO01023895.1:0-199422 GCA_019973975.1 Trichonephila clavata | reverse complement strand
TTCATTTTGTTCGGATAATTGATTCATGGAGTTGCATTTTTTTACAAGCAGCAGTTTATAAAACAAAGTACACTGCTGGCTACCGTAAATGCAACACCAAGAAACACAAGAGATAGCATAACAAAATTTATTTTGTAGATAACATGTTGACCAAGTATCAAATGATTAAATTTGTAGACTTCTGTGAAGTGTGGTTTCTGCCAGAATCAATAGCCAAAGTAGCCGCCATTGTTGGACATCACCGCTGCCACACGCCTCGGCATTGATCCAAAGAGACTTTGGATGTATTCTTGGGGTACAGCAGACCAAGCAGCTTCCACACGTTGCCAAAGTTGATCTGGTGTGGCAGCTGGGGGTGTAATCTGGGTCAATCGTTGAGCAACCATGGACCACATGTTTTCTATCGGTGAAAGGTCCGGAAAGCAAGCCGGCCAGGGAAGCAATTCAATCTAGTGATTCACAAAGAATCTTTGGACAATGCGTGCCACAGGTGGTCACGCATTATCCTGTTGAAATATGGCTGTGGTCAAGCCCTGAAGGTAAGGAAGGACAACTGGCTCCAACACCTCGGAGATGTAGCGCTGGCTGTTTAAAGTACCGGCAATGCGTACTACAGGAGTGCGAGAGTGATATCCAATACCGCCCCATACAATAATAACCGGTGCATGACCAGTGTGGCGGTGCATAACGCAGCTGTTCAGCATCCTCTTTCCACAGTGTCTTCAGACTCGAATCCGACCATCGTGGTGTTTCAGACAGATGCGTGACTCGTCAGTAAAGACAACTTCATTCCATTCTGCCACCCACATCCTTCTTTGATCGCACCTTTGGCACCGGAGACGTCTGTGGTTCTGCGTCAAGGGTAGACCAAGCAATGGAGTCTTGCGGACAGACCACTCTGCTGTAAACGGCGTCAAATGGTGCGCGCAGACACTGAATGATGCGTTACAGACTCAATGTGCTGTGCTATGGTTCGTGATGTGACTAAGCGATCCGTCACTTCCATGTGCACAATTTGCCTGTCCTCACGTGAAGTGGTGCACTGAGGTAGATGCGATCGACCACGTCGGTCCGTCGTACCCTCCTGCATCCAACGGTCACATATCCGCATTACAGTTGTTTGGTTTCGTCCAACACGACTACCGATTTCCCTGAAAGATAATCCACAATCTCGGTAGGTCACTATTCTTCCTCTGTCGAACTCGGATACTTGATCAAAAGCTGATCGCTGTTTTCTACGAGACATAACTGATCGTTTTTTTGAAAAAACCACAAGAAAACCACAATTGCCGAACTTGAAATCGTCGAAATCTCCAAGCCTTAAATAGCTCTTTGAGGTGGCGCCACAGGCGTGCATGATGTGTGTCTGCGTTGAAATTCTGATCATTTGTATATCTCACCTCCACTAATGCATGTTGCAAATTTCGTGTTATTTGTGCGCTTCCTTCAGGGTGTTGCATTTACGGTGGTCAGCATTGTATAATTGAAAAAAGTCAATATTGTAACAAATATTTTTAGAAGACAGTGAATAAAAAAAATACTTCATATTAAAAATTTTATGTTTGAAAAAATCAAAATGCAAGGTTAAAAGAATTAAAATACATAGAGGTCATGGAAAGCATTCTACTACTTCAAATGGCACAGAATATTGACAATTGGCATTTCAAGTCATGCTTTTTTCATCTACGAATTTTTTTTTAAAGGTTGGGTTGGAAATAAAAATCGCTGATAAACAAGGAGGCATTGTAGCTCAACAAATCAGTTTACAATTGTTCTTGTTTTTCATAATTCTCAACAGGTCTTTATATTTTCCAAAATATGTCATGCTGTTAAACACTATAAATTGATATTAATCCGAAAGACATACCGAGATAAGTTCCATGTGTCTAACATGAAAAATATAAATTTTTCTACATAGATCTGTGATTCTTTTGGAGATTTCTTCAGGTTTCTTTATCAATAGATTAATAACATAAGATCAGATGAGTAAAATTGTTAATATAGGATCAAATGGATAACAAAACAAAATTGATGGGAAAAGAAGTGGAGGGTCATCACTTATGTGTATTTCTAAATTTGTCGTGATACCCTTTTCTTCGTTGTAAGAGTCACTATGTTCACAAGTTAACAAGAGTAAGTTCACAAGAGTCACTTCGTTGTAAGAGTCGTATGAAGATTCACTTGCACTAAAATAAAATTATAAACTGGATTGTGTCATATTTAGTTTGTGCAACATCACAGTAAACAACATCTCAGTTACAACATCACAGTAAAATAATGAAGGACACGCCTAAGTTCTTGATTAAATCAACTCTTTTGAGAAAAAAAAACTGGGTTATATGAGAGTTAAAATAGAAAACGGTATTATGTTCTCTTTTACGGCGTGCAAACTGTTAAAATGGAATATATGATAAGGTGTTCCCCCTTCCTAAATGTGCTCACCGTAAAATTGTCCACATTATACAAAATGGTTTTCATGTGTCTACAAAATGTGCCATGGACAAACGATATGAACGATCATTCAAGCTAGAAAGTGGAAACGTACACTTAACAAATTTAAGTAACTTTACTTTGTGGTGGATGAACATTTGCTATATTTTATTATTATAATAACCTACAATTAAAAGCATGCCTTAATGTGCAATGGAATACGCCATATATATTAGAAAATAATAAATTTGTATATTCGCTTCACACTATTTTTTGTATCTTTTTTTTAGGAAAGTCAGGCTGAGATTCGAGAAAGGTTTCACAATTTCTTC
This sequence comes from Trichonephila clavata, assembly GCA_019973975.1. NCBI lineage: Eukaryota > Metazoa > Arthropoda > Arachnida > Araneae > Nephilidae > Trichonephila > Trichonephila clavata. The sequence continues at coordinate 196,660 of BMAO01023895.1, read as the reverse complement.
ACTTGCCTATGAATTTAAGAGAGCAGTCGAAGACGACTTGGCTAATTAGGTTGATAGATTTCTCAGGTGAATCCGAGGCTAGTATTGTTACGAGTCTATGAATCTATGATATTTGGTCTGGTCTGTGTCTTTGAGATTCTAGTAAAGGGCATTTTATATTTTTGTATTGCACTTTGATTTTGTAGTATTAAGTGAGCTCAGTGACCACAGCCTCCAGCGCCATCCAGTAACCTAACTTTGATGTTTGTAGGGGGGTTTACCTCTAAGATCAGGTCTAGAAAATTGTCCAGCAAAGGAAAGAAAAGTTGGGGGGTGAGGGGAGCTTGCAGAGGTTGTTGTATATTAATTCTTCAATGCGTTTTCTCATTGATGTGCCCCCAATGTGCTTTCTGACTGATACAAATATGATATCTGTATTAATTAAAACATTTAAATTTTGTTATTTTATCAGAAAAGACAATAATTATTGTTTTCGTAATCTTGAAATCATACGTTACAAAAGTATTTTTTAAATCACGCTTCTTTCAACAAACGAAATAATAGATTTAAAATTAAAGGAAAAATACAGGACGTATTTAAATAATAGAAAGTAATTTTCCCATTCTAATTAATCAAAACTAGAAATAAAGTTGTGACGGGTGCTTACGCGTTTCACTAACCTTCTCTCAAAGTCTTTTAAATTGTATTTATTTTAACCAATCCCCGCTGAGAGCTAAAAGTGTGACTTATGCAAACCAGATAGTTTCGGGTTTAGCGAGTTCGAAAGAGATATAAAAGGGAGAAATGAAATGAAGAGAGGAGGATGACTACATGTTTTGATAGAAGAGTTAACTACGTGATTGATTAAGAAGGTGATTCTAGGAGATTAGTTTAACTAAGTGAAGTTTGTTAGCTGAATTAAGATTATTGAAAAAGATTCATTAATTCGGTTCGGACGTAACTGAAGATATCAAGGATTGAAACCACTCGATAGATTCTTCAAGTAATCAAGAATCCTGACTTAAAGAGATATCAGGTCTGTGATTTTTATAGATTAGATTTAAATGCGTAGTTTGATTGTATGCGTTATTCCCCGTGGTATCAGTTAGTGTTCCGTCGTTCATAATTGAATTCTGATCTCACTCCACTATAATTTGTTGTTCTTAAAGTTTGATTAATATTTTTGTATTTCTATCATAAGGATTAATAAATAATAGTGATTTATTATTTACGTAGTTATTAATTATGAATCCAACATACCCAAATTTAGATAATGTGCAAAGGGGAGTTAATAACCATAGGGGTAGTGAGAGACTACGACACTGGCGCCCAAACGAAATACCGGAATTAAGAGCAAGTGCAGGATTTAGAGTTTTGCCGGAGTTATTTTTTTCGGGTAAAGAAAATGTGTCTGAGTTTATCTCGAATATTGACGACAATATAGCCTACAATGAAATACCGGCGAATCTGTCATGTGCATATTTAAAAGGTCATTTAATTGGAAGAGCGTTAGACTGGTTTGAGGTAATTGGGTTCGAGTGTGTAAATGAAGAAGCGACTGCATTTGCGACACTTAAAAAGAAATTATCAGATAGTTTTCCGGTAATACGGAATAAATCAGAGCTAGAAGCTCAGTTTTTTTCATCAAAACAACGGAGAGGTCAAGCCCCGTCAGACTTTATTTTTCAGCTGTTAAAAATTCATAAAACTTTGAATTTGAATTATGATGAGTTAAAATTGATTGATCACATAGTAATGCGACTAGAACCCCAAATAATGGATTATTTAGAAGTTCGAAACCCCACAACGAAAACTCAATTGATAGAGTTGGTAGACCGGTATGAGGAACGTCATAGCTGCAGGGAAAACCAGGGTTCGAGTAATAATTTTGCTAGACGAAGTTGGGATGTGAGTAGGAATCCTGAGGAAAGACGGAATAATAGAAATTGGAGAGATACTGGGGTCGGAAATAGTCAAAATGATCAAAGAGGACTAGGCAGGGGTGCGAATAATTTTTCTCGTCGTAATTATCAAAATCAAGGATTCGAGGGTGGAAATCGCTACAATCAGCCAAATCAGAGAACAGACCGGTATCAGAACCGTAGGATGGTGGTTAGGAAGGGTCCTAATGATGATTCAGCAAAGCAGAATTGGAGGCGTGTTGATTGCAACAGCGGAAGGCAGAGAAATGCCAATTTAAATTTTCTAAGAGATGGTGTTGAAAGAGATCCTCCTATTAGAATTAAAATTAATTCATTGCGATTATCACCAGTTGAACTTCCGTATGTACCGATTCTTTTGCATGATACATTTCTAAAAGCACTCAGGGATACAGGTGCGGAAAAGTCATTTATTTCAGAAAAAACGTACCCGGTCATATTTTTTTTTCTGTCCTATTAAAAAATCGTTAGCTGAAGTAGTTACAGCTCAAGGGTCACAATTGCAGAAATTTAGGCACAGTTGAGTTGAGAATTAAAATAAGAGAATTTTCGAAGTTATGGAAATTTCATGTGATTGCTGAGATGCAATATCCATGCATCCTAGGTTTTGATTTTATGTCACATGCAAAGATTAGTTTGGATTTCCTGTCAAAATCGTTAATCATTCCGGATTCGCAAACGGAAAAAGTGGCAATTTCGGACGAACCGGTTCAAATAGATTTATCTAACACTAAGTTAAATTCAAAACAAAAGCAGGAATTGCAGATTTTGTTTAAGGAATTTCATGGGTTGTTTTCGCTTAAGCCTTGTCTGACACATGTATTTTGTCATGAAATTGACACGGGTGATAGTCCTCCTGTTTTTTCGAGACCTTATCGCTATGACAGGGTCAAACAGGGTATAATCGACTACCATGTTCAGAAAATGTTCGGTGATGGAACAATAGTTCCAACAACATCGCCCTACGCGTTTCCAGTTGTTTTATGTCGGAAGAAAAACGGGTTGCCGTTAGATGACCCAGAAGCTTATAGGTTTGCAATAGATTATAGGAAGTTAAATGCGATCACGAGATATCCGCGATATCCGCTACCAATAATTGATGATTTGATCACTAATATTCCGCACACCGAAATTATGACATCACTTGATTTACGCAGCGGATACTTTCAGATGGCAGTAGACCCCAAAGATATTCATAAGACGGCATTTGTAACAAAAAATGGTACTTTTGCATTTACTCGCATGCCATTTGGCCTTTCGGGGGCAGCTCCAAATTTTCAGAGGGCAATTGAATTGATACTCAAACCAGTTCTCGGGCGTTTCACCTACTGCTATATGGACGATGTTATAATTTCATCTCAATCTTTTGAACGCCATGTAGAACACTTACGGGAAGTATTCAGATTATTGCAGGAGGCTGGTTTGACGTTGAATCGCGAGAAATGTCATTTCGCGAGGGAACAATTACGTTATTTGGGTTTAGTTATTAATAAAGAAGGAGTTAAAACAGATGAGGAGAAGGTAAAAGCAATTATTGAAATGAAACCTCCGAAAACTGCAAAACAAATAGCAAAATTTTTAGGAATGACGGGTTGGTATCAAAAGTTTATTAAAAACTACGCAGACATGTGCGAACCCTTATATAATTTAAAACGAAAAAACTCTAAGTTCCGTTGGTCGGAATCAGCGCAGGAAGCCTTTGATCGTATTAAGAAAGCACTGACAGAAGCTCCAGTGTTACAATTACCAGATTTTTCCCAGCCTTTTGAACTCTATACGGATGCGAGCTCCGTGGGGGTAGGAGCAGTATTGACACAGAATAATAGGCCTATGGTGTTTGCCTCGAGAACTTTAAACCGAGCAGAAAGGAATTATAGTGTGACGGAACGTGAATGTTTAGCTGTCATATGGGCATTAAATAAATATCGCACGTATTTCGGATCCTTGCCGGTTAAAGTGATAACAGACCATGCTGCACTTACCAAATTAACGAACGGAAAGAATTTGTCGTCTAGAATGATAAGGTGGACGCTTAAGTTGGCAAATTTTAATGTAGAATGGGAACATCGCCCAGGTACGCAAAATTTAGTGGCTGATATGTTGTCTAGAAACCCGTTAGAAAGTAATGAAGAACCAAAGGTGTCTTGTACGGTCATTAGATCGTTAGTATTATCGTCTAGAGAACAGTTGAGAGAGGAACAGAGAAATGACCCGGAGCTAGGTCACATCTTGAAGTTTCTAGAAAATCCGGACGATAGTTCCATTAATGAACCAATCTGCAGAAATTGGTCCAATGACTTTAAAATCGTTGACGGTTTGCTATATTATGCAAAATATATAACCACACTAGGTGAATTAAGGTTATTTATACCTAAAACATTACGTAAAGATGTTATGCGAGAATTTCATGACTCGCCGATGGCAGGTCATTTAGGCAAAAAGAAAACCTACTTAAAATTAAAAGACGCGTGTTATTTCCCGTACATGAGGAAATACATTTATAAATATGTAGCAACCTGCGACCAATGCCAAAAAGTCAATTATAAAAACGGATAACCAGCTGGTCAGTTATTTCCGATAATAACGAATTTTCCGAATGAAATCGTGTCTATAGATTTGTTAGGCCCATACCCTGCAACTAGTCCAGAACGCTATAGATTTATTTTAGTAATTACAGATAATTTTTCTAAATGGGTTGAAATAGTTCCCTTAAGGAAAGCTTCGGCTAAAGCAATCGCCGATGCATTTTTTGAGAATTATATTGCTCGTTATGGAGCTCCTGTAAAGTTAATTACCAACAACGGCCCCCAAATGATATCCGAAGTTTTTGAGCAAGTATGTCACAGATTGCACATAAAACACGTTAAAACTGTGGTATATCGTCCACAAGCTAATCAAACAGAAAGAGTTAATCGCACTCTTTTAAAAATGATTTCGAGTTTTGTCTCGGATAATCACACTAACTGGAATCAATTTCTGCAAGAGTTCGGTTATGCGATTAGGACAGCAGTACATGAGACAACGGGTAAAACACCGGCGGAATTATTTTTAGGTCGAAATTTAATCACCCCTTTTCAGAATTTAGTTATGGTAACTGATGGATCAGATTTAGTTTGTGGGAACATAGAAAGGTTGTTTGAGGAGGCTAGAGTTCATACAAAGCGCCAGCAAGAGAAGTGGGCGAAATATTATAATAAAAAGAGGCGTGAAAATAATGTGAAAGTTGATGATCTAGTATTAGTTCAAACTCACCCGTTAAGTTCAAAATGTAAAAAAATAGTAGGTAAATTTATGCCAAAGTTTGAGGGCCCATATAAAGTTCTGAGTGTAAAAAATAATAATAATTTAGTAATATTAAAATTTGGTAAAAGAATAACGGTTAATGTGGACCAGGTGAGAATTTACCATCAAAGAGAAGACAGTGTTGCCGAGTCGGAAAGTGACACTAGTAGTGATCATGGTGCAGTGACATCAAACAGGTCGGATGATGCGCAGTCGACATTGGTGCAATCGGAGAGTGATGGGGGTTGTCGTAAAGGATCGAAATCAGGAAATGTAAATGGTAGTAGAGATATAGTTGCGAATAGACGCGATGGAGTGGAGGTGAGAAAAAAACGTGGACGGACGGAATCTGCTGTTTCTTCGGGGGGTGGTGTATGCAATTTCAGGAAAAGGAGACCTTTCTACACTGAAAGAGAGAAAAGAGGAAGGCCAGACTCTTGGAGGGAAAACGTGCAAAAGAAGAAGAGACCAGAGTCCCAGGTAGATCGCGAAAAAAGAAAGATTTCCTCGTCAATGCCCTCTCGTCCCTCCAGAAAGCGGTATAGAAAGGTGGAAGAAAATAGTTCTGAAAGAGCAGTTCCAGGACCATCCCACAGATTCAAGTACAACAGACCTCATCAGGAAAGGAGCTGTCCATACAATCTTCGGAGCCGACGTCGAGTGGACAACAGCCAAGTTTCAGTTCTCACAAAGGAAAACAACGCCTCAGCAGGAGCATATCAACTTCAACGGACTCGATGGAAGAGGAGACCCAGAAGGTTGGAGCGCAGAGTGGACAACCCTAGGACAAGGTCATCCAGCACAGAGGCCATGGTTGGAGACAAAGCCTATGCAGATTGGATCAAAAGACTAGCCAGGTTGTATAATTCTAATTTGTTTATTTTTCCTCTGACAGACAGTTCGGAGTATTTTCCATGTGGGCTAGTCTATTTTTTGTTGTTGTAAAATTAACGTACAAAAGCGTCACTGAGTTGTGTGCATTTTCATATCGGTTGAAAAGACTTTTGTATTTAATTTTTTTCCAAATTGTGGAAAAACATTTGTTGAATTGCAATTGTTTTGCTACACATTAAAGACGAGGCTTTATATGTGAGATTACTTGTATTGTTTGTTGTAATATATTCTATGTAAAAAATGTATATATTTTTGTGTGTAATTATTAAGATGTATAAGTAGTGTCTGGTTTCTGGGCGCGGCGTAATTAGGAATACTAACAAAAAACATTAACAGCGCAGCGCGATTGATTGGGAATTTTTGAAAATGAAACCAGATAAAGGTTAATTTGTTATGAAACTATATATATATATATAATATAATGTATGCCATATTTTATGTCAATAAGGAAGTTGTATAAAAGTTCTGTGCATTTAATGTCATGTTTTAGAAAAAAGTGACAATGTTTCCTTTCAGGGCAGCAGTCCCTGAACATAGTGATGCGATGAAAACTTTGATGTCGTGAGAAGTTATTAATGTAAAATTTTATTTATATTAGCACTTAAGTAAAGTGCATGATCAGGGTTTTTTCCTTGAAAGGTTTTCCCCTGATCTTCGCCCGAATGGGATGCACTGTAGGGATTATAAATGTGTACAAGAGTAATAAATTGGAGTGGAGTACCCCTTTTGAGTAGTCATTTATGTGTGTTAGTTTAATTAAAGTTTCTAACTTAGAGAGTTAAAACTTTCTACAAGTTCAGAATTTTCAGGCATTATAAAGTTCGTGAGTTAACTTTCTACAAGTTCAGTATTTTTAGGCATTCTAGAGTGATTAAAATTTTGTGCAGGTTCAGTGTTTTTCAGATGTTAGGTAAATTAAGCGAGTTCTTGCAGGTCGTTTAGACCTTCAATAAGTCACGCTTTTTTTCTCGGAGGGGGGTTGTGACGGGTGCTTACGCTTTTCACTAACCTTCTCTCAAAGTCTTTTAAATTTTATTTATTTTAACCAATCCCCGCTGAGAGCTAAAAGTGTGACTAATGCAAACAAGATAGTTTCGGGTTTAGCGAGTTCGAAAGAGATATAAAAGGGAGAAATGAAATGAAGAGAGGAGGATGACTACGTGTTTTGATAGAGGAGTTAACTACGTGATTGATTAAGAAGGTGATTCTAGGAGATTAGTTTAACTAAGTGAAGTTTGTTAGTTGAATTAAGATTATTGAAAAAGATTCATTAATTCGGTTCGGACGTAACTGAAGATATCAAGGATTGAAACCACTCGATAGATTCTTCAAGTAATCAAGAATCCTGACTTAAAGAGATATCAGGTCTGTGATTTTTATAGATTAGATTTAAATGCGTAGTTTGATTGTATGCGTTATTCCCCGTGGTATCAGTTAGTGTTCCGTCGTTCATGATTGAATTCTGATCTCACTCCACTATAATTTGTTGTTCTTAAAGTTTGATTAATATTTTTGTATTTCTATCATAAGGATTAATAAATAATAGTGATTTATTATTTACGTAGTTATTAATTATGAATCCAACATACCCAAATTTAGATAATGTGCAAAGGGGAGATAATAATCATAGGGGTAGTGAGAGACTACGACAAAGTGTGGTTTAAACTTTTAAAAGAATAAAAATATTGAACAATCTATTATTATTTGCAATTATTTTAGAAATGTATTACTGGTGTGAAAATTTTGAACCTAAAATGTTAAAATGAAATGAATAGAGGCTCCTTGATATGACAGTAAAATTTTCTTTTATTCTTACAATTAGACCAACATTTTTTATTACAGTTTTTAGGTCAGGTATTTTCTAAAGAAAGTATAAAAATGACCAATTTCTGCTGCATTTTCTCTCTCTCTATCTCTCTCTTTCTATCTATCTATCTTCCTAATGTTAAAAGTAACCAAGTTTAAGGAACATTTTAAAAAGATTCACTCGTCATACAGTCCTCACTTTTGGTATAAATTTGCTGCATGAGAGCATTCAAAACATTTTGATTTTCTTTTTTTAAATTTCAAGTGTGGAGTAATGCTTGAAAAACTCAAAATGTTGAAAGTGTGTGTGTACATTTTAACCCGTAAATTTTTTCGAGTAATCTTTTTGACATAATACCCCATTAAAAAATATTTATTTGTATAGTATTGATATGTGCTCAATTTTTCAAATCATTAACATTAGTATCTCTTCCCAAAATGTTTCTTTTGTGTTAAAATATACAAGATGAGAGATTCAGAGTAAACACACTTACCTTTAACTATTGCATTACAACATCTTAATTTGGATTGCTGGAATACTTCTAACTAAGCTAAAGTAAAATTTGAAGCTTTTTTAAAAGAAAAAAAAATACTAATTAAATAAAAATTGTCCGAAAAATAATTTGTTCGGCCAATATTGTTGTGAAGCGACACCCTTAGAAAGGAAGTAGGGAAATGTATGATAAAACAATTAGCACACACACAAGAATAATTCTTTGAGATTATTACATAATTGTAAAGGGGCATCGTTATCAAATGAAGGGGACTAAAAGAGAATTCAAATGAGAAAAATTGTTTTAATGCTTCTCTTAAAGAATCAATTGATGTGAAATGCCTTCTTAAATTGTTCGCAAATCTGAGAATACTTTAAATGGCATTTCTTGTCCATAGAAAACTCATTTTCCTTGAAGACGACTATTGATTGTGATCAGATGTCTTCTAAGAAGTTTTTCGTTAGACTTGGCAGGTCAAAAGACCGGATCTTGGAGAAAAAAATATTCTCATGATTTTATATAACTGGAATTCAAGAGAATTGTTTTATTCAGGTAATTTCTAATATTTTTTCATTCAAATTTTCTCCCTTTTTTTGGTGGCGAAGAAAATTAACCGCAGATTGTGACTTTTGCAAAGTTTTTTTTTTCTTCATATTGATTCACATCTGGAATTTTCTTTGAAAAAAAAACCATTTATTTAATTCATTTAACAATTACTAAGCAACTCACTTAATATATTTAGTAATTATTAAGATATGGATTCAATTGGGTAAAAACGATTTATTCAATATTTATAATAGCAAATATATATTAAAAATAAAAATGTTGTAGAGCCTGAATGATCCTATATATTCCAAAATATTGCATTTTAAGTTATTAGAAAAAGATTAGGAAATGTTATGAAAAAGGAACTTTTTACTGAATAATGAAATATTTATACTTTTTTCAGAATAATTATTACTGTACATCCAATACGTTCATTTAGTGCTATAACTTTTTTCTCAAATATGCTTTTTTAATAAAAAAGGATAAAATTATAACATTTTTGTTTAAAACAGTTATCATGTTCTTGTTATATATTTTTTTTTATAAAATTAGAAAACTTAAATTTTTTTAAAAAAATGTAATATTTGAAGAAAAATATGTTTGTCATGTAATAATACTTATGATGTAATAAACCAGAAAAAACTCAAATTTATCCCAAGACTTTGTTCATAATATTGAAATTTTTTCTTACTGAATTTGTAATTATATGAATAAATCAGTGGAGTTTATTGCCAAAATTACGCTTCCAAATACGCCTTTCATCTTATGATGTATATCTGGATGAATGAGCATTCTTGAAAATATTAACATTCCTATTTTCAATTGTTCGTCAGTTCAATTTCCTTAAAATATTTATGAAAAGGAATTTAACCTTCAGTTGGCAAGCAGATTATCTCTAGGTGTCAAAAATATGAAATAGACATCGACCTAGTAATAAAGGTGATAAGAGTTTCTTTAAAATTAAGATGTTAACAGATTAAGATGTGACTATACACATATTAAGGGGAAAAAGAGTATTATTGTGTATAATAGATAATGTTTATTTTTTGTGTCTTTTACTTGTGTTTGCTATCTTCAAATGTAATGAATGTTTCAAAACTTTGACTTTGAAACCAGAACTGGAACTTTATATATATATATATTGATGATATATATATATATATATATATATGTGTGTGTGCCCGCGTGATAGATTTGTGGTTTTGATGACGGTGTCGTGGTCTTTGGGCCGTCGAGTACAGGGGCCTCCCGGAAAATCAGAGAAACCTTCGTGTTGCTTTAGAGTGCGGTGAAAAGAAACATTCCCTCGGTAGGAATTATTTTTAATTTTTTGTCGTAATTCCCCTGATAAAAAAACGGGCCTCACAAAAATCTATGGAATGTTTGCCGCTCATATTTTAGCAGTATTTAGCATATATAAAATCAACTTTTGGTAAAGAGAAATCGAAATAAATCAATTCTTGCATGAATGTCTTTGATACACTTGATATAAAAAATTAAAACAGTTATTCCAAAGTTTTCTTGATGCGCAATAAAATATGCAGCCATTCGTTTTCTGGATAAAATACGTCATCATTATATTATTATTTCTAAAATGTCTTTTTTCTTTCTTTTGTTGTTGTTAAATAGACAGTTGTTTTCCAAAATTTATGATAACAGATAAAAAATAATTAAAATTAAAAGTATAATTTAATATTCTGCAAGCATAACAATCCTGAGTTTTTTTTGTAAGTGAACATTTAATTTTGAAATGTAATAGCGCTTCTAAATGTGGGATGGAATAAATGAATGTATATGAATGCAATGCTTCTTTACATGTGTGCGTGAATATTTCTAGTTGATCTGGATTTCCTGATGCGTAAGATTGGAATGTAGAACCCACTGAGATACAACCTTAACTGTGTGAGTCAAGAATTTGTTTAAAGGCCTTCTTTCCTTCCTCATTTTTCTTTCAAGTAAATCGCAATTCCCCTTTTTGTTTTGAAATCCATCAAAAAGTAAATAGTTTTGTATTACTTTTTGTATTATTTTTTTTTGTATTTGCAAATAATCATGGAATACTGTGTTTATAGTAATATTTCCGAGTCTCTCTTGTGCGTAAGTACGCTGCATAAGAGAAGGAGTTCTTCTGACATATGCATTAAAGAAATAGTAAATAACTTTGATATTCATGTAGCTTGTCTTAAGTTTAAAAAAAGAATAAAAAATTTATAATTAAATAATTAATATATATTAGAATAATAATTAATAATTATAAAGTAGGATGCCTGTTTACAATCCGAGTTTTAGTATATTTTCTGTTAAAAAATTTTTGCACTCAGAGACAGCTAAGTGATATTTTTTTCAATAGGATGTAGTTTGAAAAAACTGATAAATTAAGATTTCTATGTTAAATAAGATTCAAAATGGATAGTACACACTGTTTATATGGATGTTTACACCATTTTTTAGCAGATAATTTTAAGTGGAAATATTTAATGATAGATTGCAGTTATCAGTTGGTTCTGAAATATATAAAGGAAACTTAAATATACATTCCCTTTGAGACTTTGGAATTTTCAACAGGAAACACAGCAGGATATTTAATAAATGAAAATGAAAATTTCTTTGTTAAAAGTTTTACATTTTAAACATTATCCAATTAATTTTTTGATAGGGGCTATAATTGAGGAGAAAAAAATTCATGAAAAACTGTGTTTCTGGATGCCAAATGACATGATGTTTTTGAGGATTTTCTGATAGTGGTTTTCATGTGCAAATCTGCGCAACCTTTTATTTTTTTTAGCATACAATTTTGAGATAATTAATTGACTTGACACAGGTCGTTCCTTGCGGAGTCAAAGAAACATTTATTTTCATAAATGAAAGTCTCACCTTTCTTGTTTTTTAATAAAAAGAGTGCTATTCAAAATCCATCACGCATAATTCATGCATTAATCAAACGAATATTAAGTCCATAAAATTAGACGAGTTCATATGTTGTTTGTCTAAAGAGTCACAGTTGATTTATTAAGTTGGAGAGCATGCCACAACAGTCGTATCATCACCAAATAGAATGCAAAGGCCTTTTAATTTAAACTTATTCATTCAAAAAAAGACGTCAACCCTTCTTAAAATTTAGGCCTTTTTTTTGCTTCGATTTTTCTTCCCGACATCATTAATTTAAGCTTGTACACGATGAAATCATATATCAGGGGGTTAAAAATTTAACGTCGGCGTATTTATATTCATATACACATATATATCTAATAAAGCTTCGTAGCCATGATATTTAATACATAAAATTCACGCGTCGATTTTTTTCCCCATTAAAAACGCTTACGATTTATTATATATTTTTAATTTTTTTAGTACAAAAAACAAATTTTTTATTGGTTTAATAATAAATATATGTAAATAGTTTGCATGCTGAAAATTAAATAATTTAAAGCAGACACGTCTTAGAATATATATAGAATTAGATTTGATTGATAAATGAATCGGAATCTTATAAAATAGATATTACAAGATATTCGCTTCACATTTGAGTGATTCTTTTGGCAAATTCTAAAATTAAACTAAATGTGGGAAGTTCGAAGGATGAGGAAAAAACTCCTATCCACGAAAAGCTTGGGATTTGAGGGGCACAAAGAGATGTCTACGACATGTTTGAGATAGTGGTCCCGAACAAATTGTTTCATTTTAAGCAGTAATATCTATAAAACATCAAAGCAAGACATCGTTATTGCGGGTATTCAAATTAACATGTTTCTTTCTTTTTTTTTATCTCATAACCTTGTAAATAAATTCTTTTCCTTTGACATTTTTACTTAGCAATGAATAAACTTTATTTCCTATTAAAATATAGATGCTAAAAAGTAAAGCGATTTCTTATTTAACTCAAAGATTCCAGATTTTATTTTAACTAAAAAAGGAAGAAAAATGAGACAAAATTTAGCCTTCTATTTATATATATATGTTTTGAAAAATTATTTGAAAAGCAAAGAGTATAAAGTATTAATTCTCTTTGCTCAAATTTGACTCTCAGAAAAGGATCAAACAAATAATATTTATTCATGGGTAAAATATGTGTATTCAAACAAACAATAGCTCTCGAAACTTTCTTTAAAGATACATGCTTAGATTCTTTCACTTAAAATTTAAATAATATTTTTATGGGTTTTTCTTTGGTTTATTCTAACAATAAAAATACTTTTTAAGTGGAAAATTCATACCAATTCTGTAACAATACTGTTTTTAATAGAATATAATTTTAGTATTTTTTAAGATTTTCAACATTGTTTTTATACTATCAAAATTAGCCTATGGTATAAATGTAGCCGTTATTATCCGCCCCCTCTACACAAACTTTATGCACTTTAGTTTTTCATTTGTTTTTTTCAAATGGAGAAGTTTCACCGCAGTCTATGTAATCCAGCTATAAACGGTTAAGAGAAACATTCCTAATACGTTTTTTCTTTGAATACCACAAATAACATAATAAAAGATTTTCTGTCTCGTATTTTTCTTTGTTTTAAAGATATAGATTCTAAAATATTCATCAAAGTATGTAGTTTCAGTGAATTGAAATGTTACCTTGTAGTATATTAAATCAAGTGAAGGATCTCACGTGACTTTTAAATATAAGGATTGATTGAAATATATTATGTAGAAATGTTATTTTTCTCGAAATTTCTTACAGTTTTGTCTGCTTTTTGTCACTTAAATACGTCTTTTCTTAATTTTTTTCGCTCTCGTGGAGGATTTACGATGGGTTGTTTTTTACTCCACTAACAAAGTCGTGTCGCACAAGGAAGCTTTTTTTAAAAAAAAATATTTTTACAGAAACAGAAAATCTACAATGCTGTCTCGCATTCTCACGGATCTGAAATAGAAAGGGAAATCAGTAAGTATCATGAATGTACTTACTGACGCTTTTAAAGAGATAAGTATTAAAAAATAGAATTTTTTGACACCCATTTGGCTTGTATCAGAGAGAGAGAGTGAATTATTCTCTACTACTAAGGAGACAGAAGTTGAGGAATTTAAAACACATATTTATAATTTAAAAAAAGAAAAGAAACGAGTCTTACAGTAGTCGCATATGATGTGTAACATTTGACTTGTTATCAGGGTAAATACGCAATAGTGACTTTAATCTTGAAAGAAATGAATTGGTTAGGAGTGGAAATAATTTTCTATCGAATAATTATATCTTTAATGAAAATTTTATTTAATTAACACAAGGAGTAATGCAGTTCTTTTATCAAAAATATTTATTATTGTTCAATTGGGGGAAGAGCGGAGACAATAGATTTATGAAAACTAAAGTATGACACATATACTTGTGATTTCAAAATATTTAAAAATCGTTGAAAAATGGCGTCAATAACAGTACCGCTCTTAGCTGTCGATACATTTCGATTAGTGTTCATTTCGAGCTTGAGTTCATCTTTCAGAAAAGCTATGAGCGACTCAGCTTCTGCCAAACTCAAGTTAACGTTAAAATCACCACTCAAAATCATGGGAAGCGAGTGATAGAACCACCTTCGGTATACGGTAAAAGTACAAAATGCAGGAAATCTTTAATTTTTTTAACTGTTTGATTCGGAGAAATGTATGCGACCACCAAAATGACAAGACTTTCTGGTATGTGCGGTAGGCGGGCGTCTTAATTGCTACTACAGTTGGACCCCCAGACGAGGGTAGCGAAGAGACACCGTCAAGCGCACGCTTAAAAATTAGAAATATTAGAGAAAATCAAAAATACCCGTTTACTTAATTTGTTAGTTTTTTTTAATCGAGAAATCTTTTTTAATCACAATTAAAAATATTATATTGACAGTGACAGGAATTAACCTCAAAGTATGAAAAGGATAAGCACTTAAATATTTATTCAAATAATTTTATATTACTTACTCCTATTTTTTTAAGAATGATAAGCTTTGCCAGACGCTTACCAGGAAATATAATTATTAATATATATAGTTTACACATATATAAATATATCCCCAGATTTCACTCACAACGAGCCCTGAGACTTTGACAATTGAGCGTAAGAACCACAAGTTTATTCTGAATGAAGTCTAATAAGACTTGCTGGTATGTGAGGTAGGCGGGCGTCTTAATTGCTACTACAGTTGGACCCCCAGACGAGGCTAACAAAGAGACACCCCAAGGCGCTGAATTGGTCAAGTCAAACAGCTCGCGCTTCCCCCGACTTCCTGTTACGCATTTCCGTCCATTTTCACGAAATCACTCCAACATATATCCAGCAACCGAGAGTAAAGATGTTACACATCAAAAAGGTTGAAGAGACCGGGGCAAGATGACTATGTCAATAATTTTTTGTTGTCTAATAATTTATTTTAAGGGTAGTAAAATTAATTTTACATTAACTGTTAGAGTAGTTCTTTGTAGTATTAAAATATATTACCATTTAATTTTTCAAATAAAGGAAGCAAAAAATAACTTTATTTTTTCATAACCTTAACAAATCGTCACCTTGCCACAGTACTGAGGCAAGATGACTTTGGCCTTGGGGCAAGATGACAACACTGAAAAAGGTTGAACATATTTTATCTTTTGAATGTGTTACATGGTTTAACAAATGATAACTGTGTTTTTACATCTTACAAAGTATCAAACTAAGCCTAATGCCTTGTAACTTAATATTGTAGTTGAGCAGCTAACAACAGTCACAAATAAAAATGCTATTTTCATAACTGGAACATTCCTCTTGCCACCACTCTTGGCATTTACAGCACTGGATCCATTCTTCTGTTGGAGGGTTACAATATTTTTTCTTCACAAGCAGGACATCTTATAACACCGCCCTTTGAAGTTGATCCAACTGGAATGTTTGGCCTGGATTTTGTAAGCTTAGGTTTACAGGAACTTAGTTTGAGTTTTTTTACTCCCTTTTTAGCTTCACGAGCTTCTTTTCTCTTTTTTAAAACTTTCTGTTCTTTCTTCTGCTTTTCACTTTGTTCTAACATTTCTTTTATGGGTGTGATTATAAGAATGCTAGAGCATAGTTTTTCTTGCTTCTCTTTTTTTCTCACATTATGTTGTTTTAGGCAATGGTTTGAAACAAAAAAAACACTAACAGGCTTCTTTGGTGCATCGGAATCAGCATTTGCCATAAGTTCTGGTTTTTCTGGAGGGTTTATATGCTGGTTTTCTGAGGATTAGCACTATTATTCTCAGTTTTATCGCCAACAGCATCATGGTTAGTAGTTTTTGCCGCAGCATAGTCATGTTCGCTAAATACAAGAGGATTATGAGGCTCGATGCCATGTTCTTTAAACCCATTTCAATAGCATTTCCAACTGTAGCTGCTTTGAAGTAAGTGATGCTCAAAACCTCACCTATATTTTTGTCTGGGATAGTTTGTTCTGGATGAACGACCATAAAGTTGTCACATGCTTGGCTATAGTACGTTTTTAACTGGTCGAACAATGACACAACAAGGGGCTGGAGATGATGTGATGTGTGGGGCGGCAACCCAACAATGAAGATGTTTTTCGCTCTGCAATATAAGATAGCCTGCAAAGTTATATGAGTTTTGTGATTGTCAAAAATCAACAGAGTAGGAGTTCTTTGCTTGGTTTCACATGAAGATAAAAGTGCTTCAAAAAAGAGAAAAAGGTGCCCTCATTGTTCCAGCCGTTATCACTACAGTTGCCTACGGTTCCTGGTGGGGCTCTTTCTACAAGTTAAGGAAGCGTTTTCGTTTTCTCGCAAAAAATCAGAAAAGGTGGCAGGTAAAAGCCAGTAGCTTTAAAGCAACAAATTATTGTTACATTCATTCCTCTTTAAGGGGGCTTAGAGGATGGCAAAAATGTCTTCCTCTGGTCACCCCCTTTTGAACGAACCCTTTCCCTTAGCCCAAGGAGAGACTGAAGTGCAAGGTCGCGCGGACAAACACACACAAACAAGTTTTTGCAGGATTTAATAGAATGGACAACATAGTTCGTTCAATAAATTCCAAAACACGGGGAAAGATAACGAGCTCGTCATCTTGCCCCGTTGTTTCGGATCGTCATCTTGTCTTTTTAAAAATATTCGTTCTCACTACCATGAAGGAAGGCAATTAATTGATTTTATTCATGGTATTAGGTAATATTTAAACCAAGTTACTCATAAATATTAAAGAGGAACGATATATCTTACCTGTATATGTAGCAGAGCTTATTTACACATGCATAAAAGTTATATCGTGGCAGCAAAAAGCAATCAAAGCTTCACAACTAACACAAAAATGGTGATTTCAGCATGTCTATACTATTGTTTAACGAACGATCAAAATGAGAGCCTATAGTGTTCATTTGATGCTTCTACCTAGTGGAATACGGAAAAATTAAGACATTTGTCATCTTGCCTCGGTCTTCCCTACAAAACTTAAAAAAGTAAGGATGCTGCTATATATCATGAACATTGGTGATCTAGAACAGCTTATATATATAAATTTTTTTAAATACACACACACATATATATATATACTGGCGGAAACAACTGAAGGAACAAATGGTTTTTTTGCAATTAATAAAAAACTAACAAAGCAAATATAAAAACAAAACTGGCCAACATAACATCCGGTATAGGACCAATATATGGGGGAAAACGCATAATCTACACCCTAAATAAAGAAACTGGTCACTTGTCCAACACATCAGCTGACCGACACCCTTTCAGAAGAAAACATGTCTAATAGGGTGTATGATCACCTCTTCACGCTACACAACTCTCGCATCGATGTTTCATACTGTTTACCAGGGTCCTTTCCAACTCCTATAGCAACCACACCCACTTTTGCACTAAGCCACTCTTGAACTCATCTATGGTCATTAAAACGTTCAAGGACGTCCGATACGTGTTCGATGAGATTAAGATTGGAGGTATTTGTTCACCAACTCAGCCCTGAGTCGGCTTGCTTTATCGTCCATAAAAATGAAATTTGGTCCATCTAATCTGCAGAAAAGTCTGACATAGGGTGCAAGGATATCGTCCCTGTACCACTGACCTGAAGAGTACCCCTACCGAACAAATGAAGGTCACTATACCCATCTGCCATGATGCCTGTCCAGACCATCAGACCACCTCGACCTTAATGGTTCTTTTCGACAATGTTAGACGGCCGACATGGACTCCCAGGTTCTCTCCAGGTGAGAACATGTCTCGAGTCACTGTCCAGACTGAATCACGACTCATCATTGAAGAAAACCCGCCCCGATGATCTTTTGTCTAAGACAGGTGTTCTCGACACCATGCTAGATGATTCTTTTTGTGGTTCACAGTCAAAGTGATACAGACTACGATGATACTGGCATACAAGCCACCTGCTTTAAGTAACTGGGCGACTGTTATCCGTGAAATGGTTGTTCCTGCTACATTATACAGGGTTGCGAGACCATTGTATAGCTGTCATGGATCTATCCCTTTTTGGGTAAAAATCTCAAATGACGGTCTTGAGCCGGAGTTGTTTCCCTTTTGCGGCCTTTAACAAATCGGTGGACCACTGTTCCTGTCTCTGTGACCTGTTTCCACAGAGTGGACACCACATTTCTCACAACCCCGAGGTTCTTACAGCAGGCAGACTGCGATTGGCCAACATTGAGTCTTCCAATTATCCACCACCTTGTGACATGGTCTAGAGTCTAGACCAGGGGTGGCCAACCCGCCACATGCGTGCCACAGTGTTGCATGGCAGGGTTGTAACAATGGCACGTGAAAGCTTATAGGGAAATTAAAAAAATGGAAATAATAATAATTTTTTTTCAATTTTATTGAAGTGCGGTTAACCCTGACAAAAAAAAATCCTCAAAATCTTTTATAAATACACTTAATTGAATTAAATTAGAAAATATTATCATGCTAGAATATTCCTTTATTGCTGTGTGTACTGGCTTTCCATAGGAACTGCACTCGCGAGATTTTGGAATTTGGGGAGTGTGTTTTTAACAATATCTAGAAAGAAACAATAAACTGCCCAGAGAGGGCTTGCTACTCTAGAATGAGCATTGGCTATAAGATTTAGCTTTTCTTATCAATACTATGGGGCATTAAAGTAATTTAAATTTAACATTACAAGGATAAGATTATATTTTACTACCCTAGTTGGAGTCATACATCTTTTGTGAACAAACTTTCGCCTTTTGTGTCTCGATTGTGGAGAAAAAAGACCAACATATTTCACTTTAGTTCGGGAACTATCTACCAAAGTTGAAAATGCTCCAAACTATGCTAGAATTAAAAATTTAAAATCCATTGTGCAAGAATCATTTAGGGCTAGGTTTGATGGTTTTTCAAGATGATGGGGAGGGGGGAATGCTGATCTTTTCACAAATCCTTTATCAGTTTCTCTGCGAGATGTTTATTGTTATCTACTAGATGTTCTAATTGAATTTATTTAAAAACCTTTACAAAGTTTTTTTAATAATAAAGCCTGTGTACTTTGGTTTATGATCATTATATTATTTTTAAATCTCCTCTACTTAGACTTGCATAAAAAAATATGCTAATTGCGTAAAAATCCCATAATAGGCATATAATTTTTTCACAATTTCGAATTTTTTTGTTTGTTGAAAAAGTTGGAGTGGCACGCATATTTTTTTTTTATCAGAAAGTGGCATTCTTCCCAAAAAGGTTGGAAACCTCTGGTCTAGACCATGACGACTGGCCAGCTACAGATTTTCTTCCAGCAAGAATCTAATAACACTCGTGTATGCAGCACGAGTGTGCAGACAGTGCTACAACAGTGCAGATTCTAAAATGTCACAAATATTGAACACAACAATTCAAATTCACGATTACAATTTTGAAAATGGTAAATAAAACGCACAATCATTGTCAAATGTTGCTTCACTGAATTGTTTTTATAATTATTAAGTTTGCAAAGAAACTTCTAGTAGTTTCTAAAGTTTTCTCGTCAATTAATCACCCAAGAATCTTTTGGATTTTTCTCGGGGCATTTTTTCATTAAAAGAAGCGCCATGACATATCTTATTTATTTAGCATTATTAATGAGTATTTTTTCTACTACTTCTTTTTCCTGCATACGATCTTTTTGGTCTCAATACCCTTTCGGGTGAGAAGCCCAAAGTTTCCGTAACAAAATATATACTTATATTTGGAAGAGAAAATACATTTTCTCTCCGTTTTTTCATCATTTCAAATATTGTGTCTCAAATTATTCGATACTGAATAAGATGTAAGTAAAAAGA
This sequence comes from Trichonephila clavata, assembly GCA_019973975.1. Lineage (NCBI taxonomy): Eukaryota > Metazoa > Arthropoda > Arachnida > Araneae > Nephilidae > Trichonephila > Trichonephila clavata. The sequence continues at coordinate 176,515 of BMAO01023895.1, read as the reverse complement.
AATAGTATATATTCTTACAGTTATGTATCTAAAATTAAAGAAATAAAAAAAAATTCTAAAATAAACCTTTAAAAGTATTTCCTCATGTAGGTCATAAATTTGCCCCTTTATAAGCTAGGGTAACTTCTTAGTCAAGATGGAATCAATTAAAAGATAATGTTTCTTTTTACTGTTGAATGAGAATTTTTCAAGTATAGTCTTACACTAAAGCATTTATAATGCGCGCGCACACACACACATACACCACACTACGAGTTACAAAATTTCCTAAAAATATTATAGTTTACTATAAAAACAATACAGCATTTAATAAATTACACAAACTAAAAAAATCACTGACCTTTTATTTATTTTGTCTCGCATAAGTTGTTTCATTCCAAATGGTTCATTTAGTAAATTCCTTGTTATTTTAAGTTGTTTTAAATGAATATGTATTGATTTACATGCTTTGGAGAATGTTTGATTTTTCTCTACGTACTAGATTAAGAGTATAATATTTGATAAGGAGATTATTAGATAGAATATGAAATGGAAATCTAGATATAAATATAGAATATGAAATCTATTGTTAATATCCAATTAAAAATTTCTGCTTTAATAAACAACGGTTAGCTTTTGAAACAGGTTATAATCTTGAAAAGTTTCTGAATACTTCTTTCCTCTTTATTTACTAATTCTAAAGATTCTGATAAACTAAAATAACCTTTAATATAAGTTTTTTTTTCAGACGATGAATAAAGATGGAAGCCATCCTCCCTCTCTGGGTTGAAGGAAGATTAGTTTGGATCACAGGCTTGACAAAGCGGACTACTTGCAGCGACGTTATAGCCTCCGTCATTAACTTCCATAGGGGGAAATGTGACGAAATTCACGAAAAATGGCAGTATAAAGTCATCGAAAGATGGCGCTGGATGGAGAGACATTTACCGGGGAGATGTAAAATTTTAAAAATTTGGCAATCATGGTGCGAAGAAAGAAAAAATGTGTATTTTCTTTTGAAGAAACGATCTCCAAAGAACGAAAATTCAAGCAAAGAGAAGAAATATACCAAGATCAAAGTGCCGAGATCAAGACACGGCTATAAAAGTCACCACCGGTTCAAGATGAAAAATGATCATTACATTTTTGATCGAGAAGAACTCAAGAGTATTCTCTCTATGCAACAAAATGCTCTTCAGATACAAAAAGAAAAATTGGCCTTACGGGAATCAGAAATAGAAGAATACGAAACATTGACTCATTTGAGCAGGATCAAACAATCTGGAGAAAACTATCTTCAAGTTCTTTACCTTGGAAATGAGGGCCATTTATCCCTGTATCCACAGAAGAAAGCAGATCATTTGCCTAATTTGTCTGATGATGCGGTAAGGGAAGCTACCATTTTATATGAACGAATTCTGGAAATCAGCAAACGAATAGAAAAACAGGAACAAAACATTCGTCTCTTATCGGCACAGATTCGTCACTCAGTATCGGCGAATGACTCCTTTGAAGATTCAAACAATTCATTCGCCAAACAAAGTAACAATGACAATTTTGTCATTTATTTGCAAAAAACGAAGATTCGTACTGAGTGCTTAGCTGCAGTCAATGAGACCCAAAGGCTTGCTATAGAACATAATGAAAGAACGTTAGATGAATATAATAAAATTCTAGCGCAAAAGAAGAATTATCTTTCCCTTCTTCAGAAGGATTTGTATAGAGCTGATGATGAGTTGAATAATATTCAACAAGGAAATTTCGCTTATAATGGTAACGTGGAGGAATGGCAATCTGCTTTCGATATCTCTCGGGATGATGTCGTTTTAATTGACAACAGCTCGGATACAGGACTGAGCTCTTTACCCAGTAGTTGTGAAGATAATGGTTATATTATGACCGATAAAAACAGCAATTTTCTTGACACATTAGTTTAGTAAGATAGAGAAAGTCTACATTTCTAGGCGAACAAATTAAATTTTTAATTTATTTGGGCTTAAAACTAAATTTAAATGAATTAGGTCTTAAATTATTTTTAAAAAATGTTATACATATTCTGAAGAAGTCTTTTATTTAGAATTTTGAATAATTTAATTCATATTTTAATGTAAAAATCTATTTTGAGGCAATCAAATAATTGTTGATGAGCTCAATCCTTCTCATGACGAGATAAAACAAAGTGTTACTTTATTTAACTATACAAGTTGATTCTGTTTGAATTAGGTGAATGAAAAGAATTATAAAGTCATAATATAAGAACAAATATATTGTTTTTCATTGAAGGTAGAGGGCAAGCAAAAAACTTTAGGTATTCGCTAAAAAAATTTGAAATAACTTAAAAAATAATAATTTTATTCTTCATCATGTGATTGTCAGTGAAGCTCTAGGATTTTATGTGCAATATTTTGTTTAAATAAATTTATTTTTCCAAGTGACGCTGTATTTTTCAAATTATCATGTAAATAAATTTATGAAATATGGAAGACGCACACATACACTGTGGAAATACATAAAATTGTCCCGAATAGCTAAACTTTGTTAAAATGTTTTAAAAAACGATAATAGCCTTGATATTCATTTGCAGAAAACTAAGATTTGCATGGAATGTTTAGCTGCAGTCAATGAGACCCAAAGGCTTGCTAAAGAACACCACGAAAAACAGTGAGATGAATATAACATGTTATCGCATAAAGGAATTATCTTGCCTTGCTTCAGAATGATTTGTACAGAGCTGGTGAGGAGTTGAATAACATTCAATAAAGTAATTACGAGTATAATGGTACGGGGATGAGCTACTTTTGAAATTTCTCCAGAGGATGCCATTTTTATTAATAACAGTTCGGATATATGTAACTGAGCTCTTGGTCAAAGAGTTGGGATGATAATAGTTACAATAGGAGCGAGAAAACAGCAATTTTCTTGATACATTGGTTTAGTATGATAGAGCGTTTGTATGCGAACTCTAATGTAAATAATTGCAATGGATCAGTCAATTAACAATTCAAGATCCAAAGTAAAAATGGCGAACAATCATGACTACGTTTTTCCTTTCCAACATAGCTTATTTATTATGGTCAGTATTTTAAAGATTTAAAAAAAATATTTAAGTTACGTAAAATAACTTCCATTAGCAAAAAATAAATTATACCATAATTACCATATTTTTAATTTCACAGTATAAAAAAAGGAATTTGCGTATTAATTGATAAATTTGACTTAATGTTCTTTAACATATACTATAAGAAAATCAAGCGTTAGGAAGAGAATGACAACGTTGAAAGCAGAAAACATACAATTAAAGGTACATTATACATTTCTATGAAACGATTAAAGCTACGACATCTGGATATGTAATAGAAAACATATTTACTGTTAAGCGACAAATGATGTTAAGGAAATAATTCAGTAAAAGTCAATTGGGACAGAAAGTCCCCTGATATATGGTGCACATTTAGAGAATATAGGGCATATTTATAGGAATCAATCAAGTTTTAGACTAAATACAGAAAGTAAGAGAATGAGTAAAAAAAAAATCTTAAAGCTTAAAATTTTTCAAAATTTTTTGGATGACTGTAATATTAAAAGCAATTAGCAATTTCTTCAGACTACTTTATTAAATTGATTTTGAAAAATAAAAAAGTAAATTTGGGGAGCCATCATTTGAAAATTAAAAAAAAAAAAACTGAGAGTTTTTTGAAGGATAAAGATTTAAACATTTTTAGTTATTTCCAAAGAATTATTTTGCTTGGGTGTTTGCAAAGAAAAATTAGTATGAAATTAAAAATCTGACTCTTTGCTAAATTTTAATGATTAATTTTGTAGTTAACCCCCCAAAACATGAATTTTTTTTAAAAAAATAACTCTAACTCTAACATTTAAATCCATGCTAACCTTTTTAGTAAATGTATAAGAAAGTATCAATAAAAAAATGTCAAGTTTCTCTATCTAGAACATAAAAAAGCACCAGGGAATGGAAAATACTTACGTTAATCGAAATAAAACTCAACACAATTAAAGTTTGTAAAGGCACATAGGGGTTTGAGACTATAAAATTCAGAAAAATTCAAAAATCTTAAAAACAAATTGAATATCAGATTTAAAATTGTGAACCAAGTTTCTCGACGTGATACAGCCTCGAAAAATACAAAATATTTTTTGATATTTTCGTCTGAGTAATCAATAGAGAGAGAGGAAAATAATAAATTTTAACTGAAATGCTTCCCATTACATTAGTTATTTTTCTTTTACATGAAATTTTAGATGTTTAAAATACCAATTTAATCAAGTGAGTTAGTCAGAGTTTATTACAGTCATATTACGAGGCTACACAAGAACTATTAGGGACGAGCCTCGTAATTTTGAATCTCGGTCAAGTGACGAGGATGACACCTTGTAATGGATCCTAGAATGAATACTAGCCATAACCCACATAGATATAATTTATTAATCCTTTAATAAGTCTCACAAACCCAGGGTAGGAAATACACTTATATTAGAGCAAAAACGAGGTAGACGAGATATTTAATATTTAATTAGGAGTAGAATCACTTATTTTTGGAACGTTTGCTAATCTACGTTCTAAATAATCGTTACTCCTATCTCAAATAATCAACTTCTGGTCGATTGGATTCTAATTCAAGTACCTTATTGACTGAACCGTCAATTATCTATCTTATATTTTAATTAATTAATCAATGAGTTCCTCTCGTCTAACTTTCAATTACTTTACGTTATATAATCACTAACTTCTATCATTTAACTCCTAACTTCTCTCTCTTTTTCGAACCTAAAAGTTAATGCTTAAATATACAACATGGTTTACATAAACCACATCTTCTTCGGGAGTAAGTTTTCAATTGAACAATATTTAAAGTAATAGAGTTTCCCCAAGAGGATTAGTAACAGGCACGCGAATAGACCGTTGCAACAAAGCGAAGTTTAATTAACTTAAATGTGTAAACTTAACTTAATTTAAAAAAGAATAGCTAAAACATTGTTCCGAAGCTTCAAAAATCAACAAATGACAAATACAACAAAAATATGTATTCTAGTAATATAAATGAGAAACGTTTCATCACCAGAATTTGCAAAAATTACCTCTTGGATGTCAACAATCATGTATCTATGTCAGTTTTGTTGCAGTAGTCAAATATATATGTTGCTGACTTCAAACGGACATTTGTTTTGTCAATTAGGAGAGTGAAGAATTACTTCAGCTGTTGTATCATAGCTTGAAAATGGTTTAAAATTAAAAGATTCATTTCTAATATTCGTAGTATAGCTTTAGAGCAGTGATTCCCAAAGTAAACCTTACGGACCCCCAGGAGTCCCCAATATTTTTCAGATGGTTTGTGGAAAATTAAAATTGATTTAGTGGTCCCTGAACAACGTCAAGGGGTCCATGCAAGCTTTGATACAGGGTGTATCTAAACTGTTGGGCAAAACTTTAAGGTGTGATAGTACACATCAAGACAAACAATATTAAATAGGAAACTTAGGGTCCCTAAGTTTTTCTGAAGGAGATAGGTGCCATTAAAGTTTAGGGTCCGAAATTTCAAATGATTATAAAAAACGAAAAAAGGGGTCGATTCGTTAGCGGTTTTAGTTAAAATTATTCTTTTTGTCAGTACTTTCTTAAAAAATAGGTTTTAAAGATAAAGCTAAAAAAATGTCGATAGAGGGCACTTTAGACTTTGGAGTTGCGAACAACTATTTTTTTACTGTTATTTTTTGTATCACATAAAAAGCTTTCAAAAACTTATACTTAAACTAAAATTTTGAGCTCAAAATCTGAATCATTGGGGATGGTTAAGTAGCGCAAACTCAACTGTGTTCAGGAGGTGAAATTTGAACCCCCCCCCTCCTTCCCTGGACACAATTCAGTTATTCACGATCTTGGATGCTCCGTCGTAGACTAGGTAGCGACTACTACCCCCTAAACGTAAAATAAACGAGAGAGGTATGACAATATTAAATTAAAAAGTTATTCATAACAGACATGAGCAATTTCTCCTCGTAAAATACCCGATTATGCAAATCAACCTATTTGCATGCAAAGTGCAGTACACAAGGATTTAACTCTATGGTCCTAACTGTATGTAAAGTGCTATAAAAGCTCTGGTTGTCTGCATTCATCATGTTTTCGTTTTTGAAGGCTGTAAGGATGACCAGCTACACTAATCAAGAAAAAAAATGGCCGATATTCATTTCATTGACGGCGTTGCGGATGGGAATACCCTGGAGGCCCGGCGATTGTAAGGGAACGATTTCCTACGAGACGCATGCCGAACCGAAAAACTTTCGAACGCTTGCATCGGCGTCTCAGAGAAAACCGGTTCGTTTGTCATTGGGATGCGCGACACAGGGCGTACCAGGAGTGCAAGGACACCGGAACTTGAAGAGCATGTGTTGTGTGAGTTCGAGGAGCAACCGGAGACGAGCACGTGGACTGTACCCGTAGTCGCAAATGTAAGCCACAGGACGGTTTGGCGAGTGTTGGGAGCCAAAGGCCCTCGACCCTATCAAGCGCAGTGTGTGCATGACTTGAAAGCAACCGACCATCAGCCACGAGTCGAATTTTCACGATGGTTCCTCCAACGATTGGTTGTGCAACCAGACTTTGCTGCACGTGTGCTATTCACTGATGAATGCAGTTTCAGTCGAGAAGGCATTTTCAATGCACTCAAAGCACACTATTCGACGTACAGTAATCCACACGCCATCCGTCCTCATTCATATGAATGGCATTTCAGCGTCAATGTGTGGGCCGGAATTATCCACGATCGTTTGATCGGGCCACCCTGGACAGCAGAACGTATCTGGTTTTCTTACAAGAGATGCTTCTAGTTCTACAACAAAGTGTTCCAGCAAACATAAAAGCTCATATGTGGTTCCAACATGACGGAGCACCTGCACATTTCAGGTCACATGTGTGAAGGGCATTGAATACAGCATAACCGGAGCGATGGATTGGGCGGAGTGGTCCAGTAAATTGACCGGCACACTTGCCTGAACTCTCCTGTCTAGACTTCTTCCTCTGGGGCGTATCATATGGGGGATCTACGTATGGGCTTAATGGGCTGTAGCCCATAGCCCCCCGGATTCTAGGGGGCCCCTTTCCCCGTTGAAGATAACAAACAGAACAGAAAAAGATGCTTACAATCAAAATAGTAATAAAATAATAAACCAGTAAAATACACATTTCATAAATAAAATACCCGAAACACCATACCAAATTTATTTTTATTTTCGACAGCAAGAGCACAATTTACTTTTGTTCTTCCGCCTTATTAATTACGATGAAATTAATAATTAATAGACAGAGGCTCTATCATAGGACGTTGCCGATGAGCATCAATCACTTATACAAGCGTAGGGACACTTTTATTGTAGCCATTTATTTTTGTGCAATAAGTACAATCAGATTTTGGGCCCCAAACCAGATCTTATAAAAATAGAAAAACCATTGCATGACATAGGCTTTGGGCCCCGCAATGCGCAGTTACTGGGGTGTACGTTAAGCCACTGAAGTGAAAGGGAAAGGAACTTAGCCAAAGGAAACGGAGAAACACAACAAGCAAATATCAATGAGGAAAATATGCAAAATCTCGATGGCCAGCAGCCTTCTAAAAATATATTGTTCAGACAGAGGACATCAGTAATGCCTCGACCGAAAAGTGTTTACAAAATGTTGGGTTTGAGTTTAAAAAATACGTTGACGTGGGTTCGTGGCCTAAATTGCTAAGTAATAATTTTATTGATTATACCCTTTCTCATGAAATGGGTTATTTTCAAAATAAAAATCCAAACAATATATATTCTGTTTCGGTAAGAGAATACAAAGGACAAAAGAGATCATTTTCGAATAATCATTTCATTAAAAAACTTAAAAACGGCCAAGTGCTGGAAAGATCTTGCCTATGTTATTCAACTAGTATTGGTAGTGTTTTTTGTTTGGCCTGCAAACTTTTTTCTAAAACAAAATCTCAATACACAAACTTTTCTGATAGTAAACACTTGACAAGTTGCTTAGAAAATCAGGAAAATTCTATTGAACATAATAATTTAGGGTTAGTTTGGTTGACACGAAAAGAAATTAAGTCTGTTTTACAAGGGAAGGGCATGACTAAGGAAACTCATTTGGGGACGAGACTTTGTGTATTAGCAGTACTCCTTTAGGACAGTGGTCTTCAAACTTTTTCAACTCACGGAACCCCTAGAACTTGAAGGTGCTTTCATGTAGCCCCTAGTGCTTTCGTAGAACAACTTGAAGAAGAAAGTGTTTTCGTGGAACCCAATTCCAAATACATACGTCGAAGAATATGTCTCAAAGTAGTATTTAAAGTAGATCAACATGTGTTACAGGCACTTCAGGTAAAAGCAATTAAAAAAAGTATTTGCATTTATTATTAAAAAAATTCTACTCTAATTTTGTTAATATAATTTACTCATTCAAGTGTCACCTATCCATGCATTATATTTAATAACTGAGATATGTATTTCCTTTTTTTCACATGGTCGAAATCTAGGTCTATTGAGATTAAATGCAATCGCATTACTTATTCTGAGTTTAATTTGCTTTCATACTTTGTTTTTGTAGCCACTTACGTTGAAAAATATCTTTCACTTAAACACAATGCTCTGAATGGCATAAAAATGTTTATAGATGTGTGAGAAATCCAGTGTATTTTGCATGAAAGAGAGTTTGAAACCTAAAATTTAGAAGCTGTTCTTGCTTAAATTTAGATTTTAACATCAACTCTGTTAGCATGTTGTTCGTTTTCCTACATTATAGGTATTGTTTTCCACAAATGTAAAAAAGTGCATTTACCATTAGAAAACTATTTAGTTTGCAAGACATTGTGGTAACTAACGAATATAAAATTATCTCGTGGAACCCGATATAGTAAACAATAGAATATTCACAATCTAGTAGAAAGTATATATATATATATAAAGTTTAAACGTTTTATTATTCTTTTATTATTTATAATAAAAGTTTAAAAAGTGTTGCAAAATAAAGTTATTATATATAAATAAAATTTTCAGTTTTAATAAATAGGGGCGATGAGCTTTAGATACTTGTAAATTATAAACTTCATAGAGGACGTGAATCCCTTTTGCATACATATTTTTTTCTTCTAGATTTCTTATTGTGACTCGTGGAACCCCTGAGTATGCCTTGTGGAACCCTGGTTTCCGTGGAACACAGTTTGAACACCACTGCTTTAAGATGTTCGACCCGCAATGTAATAGCGCTGAACGGGCAGTCAATGGGGAGAAAATAGCAATCGAAATTAATATTTACAATTCGTTTTATACAATTAAGCTTTAATCAGCTCTAGCGATGCAGTGGCATAGGTGATAGCGTACTTGCATTTTTTGCGATCGGTCAGGGTTCAAGCCACGTGATAGACTTGCTTTTTTCAATTCATTTAATTATTTTTAGAATTAAATAATTTTTCTTATCAAATATTTTATATATAAAATAATTGTAATAATAAAATATAAACAATTTTACTTATTATAAAACTATTTTTTATCTAATTATAAAGCTATTTGTAATTATTTTACTTTTTAAAATACAAAATACTAATATAAAATATTTAATATAATATATTTTTATAATAATTAATATTATAATATATTTATAAAATATATTATAAATATTTATATATAATTAGTTTTAAAATATAAAATAATTAAATTAATTGGAAAAAAAACAAAGCAAGTCGATATCGCGACTCGAACCCTGACAGACCGCGCGGAATGCAGGTGCACTACTACCTATGCCACTACATCGCTGGAGCTGAAAAAAACTTAGTTTTATAAAAACTAAGTATGGATTTCGGAGGCTATTTTCTCGGAACTGACTGTCTATTCGGTGCTATATATTATATTGAAGGTTGGACACCCCTGTTACCCAAAATCTCGTCCCAAAGGAATTTCCTTAGTCGTGCCCTCCCCTTCTTCATTAAACAGTTACAGGAGCAACTAAGAAAATATACACAATATAATATTACCACAATGTCCTCAAACGTGTCATTGCGGTAGTACAGTATTTGGCTGTAAGAGGTTTAGCATTTAGAGGTACCGAGGAAGTTTTTTGTTCTCCTCATAATGGTAATTTTATGGGTGCCTTGGAACTGCTAGCAGAGAGTTCGACTCATTCATTCGTGAACATACTGAACAGTGACAATTACGACCAAAATCGTAAATATCGTACTTATCAAAAACGATATACGTATTAGCAAATAATCGAAATCATGGGCAAGCAAATCATTAAAACAATTACAACTCAAATAAATAACGTTTACACAATGTACTATTCAATTGTGATGAATTCAACACCAAATTTGTCCCACAATGACCAATTTGCTATTATACTACGATATTATTTTCGGGGGGAAAGTGTATGAAAGATGTGTCTCATTGATAAAGATTAGTAGTCACACTGGATTATACTTATTTAATTATCTACCAGATTTTTTAGAAGCAAATGGACTGCTATTGGATAATTGTAGGGGACAGTCATTAGACAACGCTGCCAATATGTCCGGTCGATATAATGGTGTGCAAGCTCTTTTAAAAGAGAAAAAAATAATAAATACGCTAATAATGTATCGTGTGCTGCACATTCTCTTAATCTGGTTGGTGTAGAATCAGAGAGAGTTGAGGTTGAAACTGAAATAGTGAACTTCTTTGGTTTAGTGCACAACAAATATATGTTTTCTTATCTGCTTCGACCCGTAGGTGGGAACTTTTAAATCGTGAAATTAAACTGAAATTTACCTTAAAAAGTTTAAGTCAGACCAGATAGTCTTGTCACTACGATGCTGTTGAAACCTTAAAAGATAATTATGGTAATAACATGAATATTTTTAAAACATTTAATGACAATAAAAATTTTAAAAAATTGATTTCCGAAAAAACGCAGTAAATTTTTTAAATAAATTAACAAAATTCGAAACTGCCATTTTAATTATATTTTAGGAAGAAATTTTTGAAAGAATTAATACAGTTAACAAAAAACTACAAACTCCTGGTTTGTACATCTGTGAAGGAAATACGTTAATTATGTCAATAAAAACGTTTATAAGCAATGTACATGAATCAGATCAAAAACTAAAGGAGTATCAAGACGCAGCCAAAAAATTAAGTCCTAGTGTAGAAACAGAATACAGTGATGTGAACAAGAGACGGATTATTTCAAAATTTGCAGATAAATCGACAAAAAAAGCTCTGTATGGGTCAGAAAAATTTAAAATTGACACGCTTATTGTTTCGTTAGATAAGTTAACCCCCTTGATTTAAATAGAAGTCAAGTATATGCAGAATATAATATTTAAATTTTTGATGAAATTGCAAGATCAAAGTAAGGAGAACGTCTACCAGGAGAGTGTACTCCCTATTCAGATGACGTAGACCAACATTTAGTAAATGTTTAACTCAAAACTTATCTAAAACAAACTGAGCTGTCCTATACTTATAGTGATATGTTAAATTTAATTTTTGAAAAGAAACTTGTTGATTTTTTTCAAAATTTGTTACCATTTTAAGGATTTTTATAACGTTCCCTTTACTAGTGAAGCGGAGCATGCATTATCTAAAATGTCCTATATAGAAATATAGGACAACAATGACAAATACTAGACGTACTTATTTATCACTTCTTTCTATTAATACTGATCTCACTAAAGACTTAAAATGTGATGAGAAAATAAAAGAATTTGCAGCATAATAGTGTAGAAAAGAATTTTTTTTGTAAATTATGTTATTGTTTCTAACGAATTAAAATTGTTTGAAATAAAAAAAACCCTTAAGTGAAAGTTTCGTATATTTAAAATCCCCCCCCCACACAAAAATACTTTTTAGGAAAATGGCAAAATTTTTAATTATTTAGGGGGCCCCAGGTATCATTAGCCCAGGGCCCCCAAAGGTCACAGTCCGGCTCTGCTCATATGAAGAGTGTTGCTTACGCAAGCCCAGTCAACTCCGACGAGGCTCTGGTTGAGAGGATTTCCGTCGTAGCTGGAGATGATGCCCGAGGAATTTGCTAGTGTTCGACAGTCCCTCCGCCGGAGGCCTGCATCCTTGCTGGTGGGTGCTCTTTCGAGCAGTTTTTGGGATTCCGCAAGAAAATCATGCTTGTACCATTTTCTACGTGTCATCATTCATTCATGCACACTAAGTGCGTAGATCCAATGGTTTCTTTTGACTTTGAGCGGAGAAATGGCTCATGTCTATTAAGAATATATTTTTTAATTTTGTCATCTCTCTCCTGTTGATTTTACGTGTAGGAGACAGTAGTTGCTGCCTGTTCAAGACACCAGGATCTTGAATAACTGAATTGTGTCCAGGGAAGGAGGGGGTTCAAATTTCACCTCCTGAACACAGTTAAGTTGCGCTACTTAACCACCCCCAATGAATCAGATTTTGAGCTCAAAATTTAAGTTCAAGTCTAAGCTTTTGAAAGCATTTAATGTGATACAAAAAATAACGGTAAAAAATAGTTGTTCGTTACTCCAAAGCCTAAAGCGCCCTCTATCGACATTTTTTAAATTTTATCTTCAAATTTATTTTTCAAGAAAATACTGATAAAAAGAATAATTTTAGTGAAAACCGCTAACGAAACGACCCATTTTCCCGTTTTTTATAATCATTTGAAATTTCGGACCCCAAACTTTAATGGCGCCTATTTCCTTTGGAAGACGTTTTGGACCCTATGTTTCCTATTTATTATTGTTTGTCTTGATGTGTACTAACACGCCTTAAAGTTTTGTCCAAGAGTATAGATGCACCCAATAAAAACCAAAAATATATTTTGATCTATTTTTACTTTTTTAGAAATTTAAATAAATAACAATAATTCACTCGGATATTCCCGAATGGGCGTTAAAACATTTTGCTCGTGGATTAACTCAGATCCCAAACACAGATGAATCCACAGTAATACAAAGACATCTTATTGAAATATCCACAAATGAGGGACTTTAACCCATGTTTGAACAAATTTACCGCCAATTCTGGTTCCAAAAACAGATCCCAATTTGATATCCTGCAGAATGGTACAGAAGTTAACTACTTTCCCGCCTTCCCTTTTGGTAGAACGTGGATTCAGTGCCGTCAAAAACCTCATCCCCAAAAAAAACCGGTTAAAGACTAGTGCTCGTAGGGATTTGCGGTTGCTACTCACAAACATTGAGACAGACACGTAAATATACTTATAACATCTTATCAAGTTCATCCAAGTCTCATTAATTTTTCAAAAATTTTATTTTAAACAAAAGTTATGATTTGAATAAATAATTCTTCACAAAATGTTTGTTTTTTAATTCGCATTTTTTTCGCATATTATTTCTTATACTATTCATTTATGTAACTTTTTCACTTGGTAAAATTTTGACTTTTAAAAAAGGTCCGAGAGCAAATTTTTAATGTTAAAAGGGGTTCATGGGCAAGGTTTGACTATAAAAAGGGGTTCATGGGCAAGTTTTGACTATAAATAGGGGTCCATGGATTAAAAAAATTTGGGAACTAATGTTCTAGAGTGAAATGATTTTCTACAGGAGAGAGGATCTTTAACCCCTTAACCGGTTTGTCTGTTCGCCATACGGGCACTGATATTTTCTTTCTTTCTTTGATTTGCGCTTATTTTTAATTCTTATGGTGATATTATTTAGTGCTAGTGTTTTCAAAAGGGGATGTAGGTTGCCCATGATACTGAAAAGCTTTTCACCCAGCAGTTTCTTTCTGGTCAAAGCGGGACATTTTTTTCTTTGTTGAAGGCAGGAATTTAGATCCTTAAAGTTTATTTTCTACTGCTTGCGATGCTTTTGCAGACAGACAGGCGACTTTTGTGGAATTACGGATAACTCAAACAACAACAAAATACTTTTTTTTGTAAAAGTATTAGTTAAATTTGGATTCAGATTCAGAACTGTCTGCTAATAATTTTACTGATTATTTCGACTATTCTTCAGAAGAACACGCACACACAAATGCCTCAACCGTTTGAAAAAGTACTGAAGTACTAAAAGTTTTTCTAAAATATAGAAAAATTCTTCATACCATGCTGAGTAACGAGTAATATAGAAAACAACAACAAGTAATATGAAAAAAAAATTTTAACGTCAATTCTTACTTAAGTCAACAAGGAAATTTTTTATTTTAGTTAATTAAATTTAATTAATGAATTAATATTTGAAATAACTGTATCAAGATCAAGTATCATCCACTACAAGATTAAAAAATACATAGTTGAAGCCGAGAAAAAGTTCGTTAGAAAAACTTACTGGCATCATCTGTTGGTGTAAATCCTAACTTCGTCAGAAATAACACAGAATAAAAATAATTAATTACACAATAAAATTTAAAAAATGAACTAATATTTGAAAAAACTGTATCAACATCAAGTGCCATCCACTACAAGTTTTAAAAAATGTATCTGAACTTCAGTGGATGAATAAAATTAATTTTATTAACGATTGTAAATTTAAATAAGATATGTATATATACACTTCTGTTTGTAAAAAATGCAAAACCATGAAGGAAACATCAGAAATAAATGAACTTTGCAGCAAATATCAATTATAGGATGTTACGTAAAATAGTAAAGTTTTAGAGCCATCGCGCCTGCGTGGCATGCGAAGCATCCTCTGAACTGATGCTGAAAGCGTATAAATAGAGGGCTGTAGCGGGAAGTTGAAAATAGTTAATGATTATTATTTAGTGGCGAACGTTTAGTGAGACCTAAGTATGCCTCCACGACGAAATATAGAGAAATTCCAACAACTAACATAGTTTGAACGGGAGAGGATTATTGGCCTTCGAGAAGGAGGATTTTCCCAACGCCCAATAGAGCTCGTGTGCAGAGGAACAGTTCCACAGTGATGCGAGTTTGGAAGCCGTGGACCGACGAGCACTGAACAACTCGAAGAACTGGCAGTGGATGACGAAAGGGGACGTCAACGCACGATGATCGACACCTGCTCCGCATGGCGGTGAATGACCGTACAGCTTTCTCCAAGCAGTTGACTGCACGTTGGTCTACTGCTACAGATGTACTAATGTCGGCCTCGTCAATTCGTCCACGTCGGTTGCAACGTGAATGGCGTGCAAGGGTGCCTTTATACAGGATCCTCCTCATGGCAAACCATCGATGGATGTGCCTGCAATGGGCTCATGAGCACAGAGCCTGGCAAGCTGATTGGCAACAAATTGTCTTTTCAGATGAGTCACGCTTCAATTTGTGGGACCATGATGGCCGCATTCGTGTTAGACGCTATGCCAGGGAACGCTGCCTTCCAGAGTGCGTTATCGAACAACATAGTGGCCTAACACCCGGAGTTATGGTTTGGGGAGCGATTTCGTATCATGGACGATCCAATTTGCTACGAATTGAGGGTAATCTCAATAGCAACAGGTACAGCCCGAAGTCATTCCCTTTCTTCAAGGCATCTCTGGAGCTATCTTTCAGCAGGATAATGCACTCTCACATGTTGCAAAGACTGTTCGAGGCTTCTGTTCAGCCCAACACATGCAACTTCTTCCTTCGCCTGTTTTTTCGTCGAATATGTCGTCTATTGAGCACATGTCAGATTTGGTGGGTCAGCGTCTCGCTCATGATTTGCGTCCTGCAGCTTCAATAGACGAACTTTTGCTGCGAATACAAGCTATATGGAATTCTCTTCCACAGCAGACATTCAAAATGTGATTGACTCCATGCCACGTCGTATAGCAGCACTTATAGCAAGGTGGAGTGGCTACACCAAATACTGATTTCGGACACTTAATATTGTTTCTTTGATTTGAAAATTTGGTCATTAATTTAAACTAATACAAGTCGTTTCTGCATTAAATTTTATTTAATTCTGATTATTCGTTCATGGTGTTGCAGTTTTTACAAACAGCAGTATATATATATATATATATATATATGTATGTATATATACACTCATGTCCATAAATTAAGGATAATTCAGAATCACACAGAAATTGAACTCTAAAATAAAAATTTCACCTGTAGAATTGTCACACACATCTTGAAGAAGAATATGGAAATTACAGGAAACCACCAGATGGCGCGGATAGTACATCACAATGACGAGAGTGTAAGAGAGGGGTATATAAGGAATGATGGCAAAGAAGTAAAATTGTTCACAAGCGCTTTAAAAGCACTTTAAAAGTCATTCAGTGCAATAACCGCATAGTTAAGGCACAAAGGAAGCATTTGGATGATTTTTTACGTGGTAGAATTATCGGACGACTGGAATGTGGACGTACCCAGCTGAAAGTATCCGAGGAATCGCCCAGAGTGTCATCTCCAGGCTTTGGCAACGATTCCAAGATGATGGTAATGTGAGTGGATGTTACAGCACAGGTCGCCCCCGAGTTACAACGCCAAATGAGGACCGGTATTTGGCAGTTACTGCCAAAAGAAACAGACGGAGCACAGTATCAGACCTGTCTCGTCAGCTCTCTTCAGCTACCGGTACGACAGTTTCATGGCAGACCGTGTACAGACGCTTAGGGTACATTGGTCTATATGCTCGTAGGTCTGTCAGATGTGTTCACCTTACCGCAACTCACTGTCGCCTACGATTAACTTGGAGTAGAGAGCATGCATTGTGGACGCCGCAACAGTGGTCTTGTGTGATGCTTTCCGACGAGTCCAGGTTTTGCTTGCAGTCTGATTCTCGCCGGACTTTCATATAGAGAGTGCCAGGTACCCGTTACCACCAAGAGAACACCATTAAACGACACCGTTACAGTGGTGCAGGATGGCTCGTTTTGAGGAGGAATTACTCTTGGTTCCAGAACTGACCTGCATGTTCAGAGTGTAACGATGACAGGCCACATCTATCGGGGTGTCATTCTGGAACAACATGTACGTTTGTTTCGGGGTTCCATGGGTGCTGAATTTCTGTTTATGGATGACAACGCCCGTCCTCACCGTGCAAACATTGTAGACGAATGCCTTCAATCGGAGGATATCACCCGTATGGATTGGCCAACATACTCGCCGGACTTGAATCCAATAGAGCATGTGTGGGATATGCTTGGCCGACGAATTTCAGCCCGCCAACCCCCTCCCACCTGTCTACCGGAACTTCGGAGGGCATTGCTTGATGAGTGGTGTAATATTCCCCAAGATCAGATTGATAATTTGATACTCAGCATGCGTAGGCGTTGTAAGGCCTGTATTGCATCGTCCGGGAGACATACTCCGGATTAACCATCATACTAACCATGTTATACTGTTTTTTGTAAATCTGTTCTTTTTTAAAATTTGTTCCAGGGAGTAAAAATCGCAATTTTTATTAATTATGTCAAACACATAGCATCTTTTTTGCTCTTTACCTTTTGTTTATTAAATAGACTTTAGAAATAAGTCAAATTTGTTTTGCTTCTGTGTCTTTCTTTGCCTGGCCTTCATTATGCTTAATTTATGGACATAAGTGTTTTATATATATATATAATCTAATATTAAATCTAATATTCCCGCTAAATAATCTTAACTATCAGAATTGACAAAGGAGACGAACAATTACTAACTTCAGGTCGATACTAACTATAATCCCTTTGATTATGTCAATGATTAACGATATCAATTACTATCTAATATGTGCTAAGCTCGCTGGAGAGATCCGTATTTGATACTTACAACAAGTTTGGCATATCCTTCTCCTTTTACTTTCTTACTAAATCTAGACTTTATATAGTCGAATTCATTAGCATATCACTATCTCGTGTTTTTCCCGAGGAGGCTGTGAAATAGAATAATTGCTGGCCCCAAAGTTACCCAAGAGGGTTAATGGAAGATTGACGCGAATAGACCCGTCACAGCCCCCCTCAAGAAAAAAACGGGATTTATAAAAGGGTCTCAATGGCCCGATATAAATTACGTTGAAAATTTTAAGTCTTAACTTATCTAGATATCTTACATTTTAGTTCAGCAATAACTTCTATAGAACAACACGCTAAAGAAATACTCAAAAACTACTAGCTCAAACTTTATGATCACTCCCAGGTTTATACCTTTTACATTCATTATATAAGGTGTACCCCATTTGGGCGAGGACCAAGGAAAAACCTCCCACTGGAGGGAAAAACCCGGCCGTACACAACCCGCAAACTTAGATATTTTAAATACACATCCTAGTTACATAACCTTTATCTTCTACACAAAATCTTCAAAACATCAGGGTCAGCCACCCTGAAATGAGAACTGGATCAGTGGACGTACAAAAAAAAATTTGGAACATTTTATACACACAATATTGAAATCCACACATATTTAAATTGTCAAATACTTTTCAAATTTTATCTGGTTTCTAAAAATAAAACTCCCATTCCAATCGCGTAGCGCTGTTAGTGTTATGGTTAAATTCCTTTCTCTGCGCCGCGAACCCCAAAAACCAGATATATACTAATATACATTTCAACATGTTTATATATACACAATTATATACAATTTTCAAAATACTCAATATAAACAAACAATGCAATGAATTCTCGCACATTTAGCCAAGCCTTTACGGTAAACAGATGAAAACATACATATGCTTTCCACAATATAGAATATATTTAAATATACAAAAGGTCATTTCACTCAACGCAGTGAGACTTTTGCATTAGACAACATTATTAACAAAACGAGACTTGCTTCTTGCAAAAATTCAACCGACTGCCTGTCAGTAAAAATATAAATGAAACAATACAACCTGGCTAATATTTTGCTCCTCTTCTTTCTTTAATGTCTCCTATCTGCACCTCCAATGACGTGGACCTTCTGCTGGGTTGATTCCCTCTTTGCTCCTGGCAGTCTGGTCTATATTCTCGGCGACTCCTCAAGTTGTAGTTGTGACCTCGTCCTTCTTGATCTCCTCTAGATGGGGTGAATCTTTCATGGCTTGCCAATGATCCTATTGGTGATCTTGATCTGGCTTTCCCATAGCTTTCTCCGCCGTCTTCAAAACTCCTGAAGTTGGACCTTTTCTGTTGGCGATCCCTTTCTGGAACTTGGCTACTGCAGTGATCGTCGACTTTGTAACGCTTCTTGAATTGCACATTCGACGAGATGGAGGATGAGAGTCTTCGCTTGTATACTTGTCTTTGAATATTTGCTCTTTTACTCCACGGCACTTCTGTAGGGGATTCGGTTCTCCTCTTGCCTCTTCTGGAGTGCTGAGTTTTCACGAATTTTTTCTGGCTCGGCTGTGATATCGAGTCAGTTAAAGTCCTCTTGCACCGACCCTTAGTCAGCTCGTGTCCGCTCCTTTTTGTCTCTCTAAAATTATTTTTTTTCCTACTCTACCATTTTCTTTTCCCTCTTGTCTTCTACCAGACCCATTACTCTTAGAACCTTGTGATCTATCTAACCCATATCTACCATCCTCAAAACTACTCGACTGATATTCGGATTCACCACTAATTGAAGAATCTACCTCCACTAAACCTTCATCACTTTTTCTCTGATGGTAAATTCGAACCTGATCTATATTTTTTTTTTTAACATTCATAAACCCCGTGCACCACGCAATGTATAACACGGGGGTAAACAACACACACAGAAGAAAGGATTACAACACAGCCATCCATGCCTTCTCCGGGATTCGAACCCAGTCCCTGCGGCACCGCAGTCAGCTTCACTGACCACTATACCGGACCTGATCTATATTGATTGTCGTTTTTTTTTCCTGCCTTCCAAATTACAACATTATTGTTTTTAACACTCACAACTCTAAAAGGACCCTCAAACTTAGGGCAAAACTTCGCAACCACCTTTTTACTGGCTGAACTAATAGGGTGAGTTTCAACCAACACTAAATCATCCACCTTAATGTTAATTTCGCGTCTCCTTTTATTGTAATATTTCGCCCACTTTTCTTGCTTTTTCATTGTATTCTGCCTAGCTTCCTCAAACACCTTTTCCATATTCTGAACCACAAATTCTGTACCATCTGTGACCATCACAAGTTTTTGAAATGGGGTAATAATTTTTCTGTCCAAAAATAATTCTGCTGGGGTTTTTCCCGTCGTTTCATGGACTGCCGTTCTTAGTGCGTATGCGAATTCATTTAAAAACCTATCCCAGGATTCATGATTATAATTTACAAAAGAAGCAATCATTTGTAGTAAATCGCGATTAACACGTTCCGTTCGATTTGATTGAGCTCGATACACTACTGTTTTGACATGCTTTATATCTAATCTCTCACTTAAATGTTCAAAACTTCGGATACAAATTGGGGACCATTGTCGCTAATCAATTGAACTGGAGCTCCATATCGCGAAATATAATTCTCGAACAGGGCATTGGCGATTATTTTTGTGGACGCCTTTCTGAGGGGTATTACTTCTAACCATTTCGTGAAATGATACGTTATTACACAAATATATCGATATCTTTGGGGGTTTCGATGCTGGGTAGGGGCCTAATAAATCTAATGAAACTATTTCGTTCGGATAACTAGTTACAATCGGTATTAAATGACCGGCCGTTAACACGTTCTTATAGTTATATTTTTGGCACGTTTCACATGTCAAAACATAATCGTGTATCGCCTTACGCATGTATGGCCAATAACATGCATCCTTCACGCGTAAGTAAGTTTTCCGTATTCCAAGATGTCCAGCCTTAGGTTTATAATGAAATTCGTGCATTATCGCACCTCGCATTGATTTTGGAATATATACTCTCATTTCTCCGAGAGAGGATGCGTACTTCGAATAAAATAACAATCCATTGATGATTTTGAAATCCTGGGACCAGTTCCCACAGACCCCCGCATTTACTGAACTGTCATCGGGGTTTTGTAAGTAGCGATATATATGACCAAGCTCGGGGTCCTGCTTTTGTTCAACTATCAATTGTTCCCTTGACGAAAGTACCAAATCTCTAATTACTGCACAAGTTATATTGCTATCCTCAAAATTTTCCAAAGGGTTCCGCGACAACACATCTGCCACAACATTTTGAATACCTGGTCTATGCTCCCATTCAACATTAAATTCGGCTAGCTTGAGTGACCATCGTATCATACGACTTGATAAATTTTTACCATTAGTGAGTTTCGTTAATGCTGCATGGTCTGTAATTACTTTTACGTTTAACGATCCAAAGTAGGTGCGAAACTTGTTTAAAGCCCAAATCACACCGCTAAACACTCGCGTTCGGTTACTGTGTAATTGCGTTCCGCCTTATTAAGTGTGCGGGATGCATATGCTATGGGTCTCTGACTTTGCGTAAGCACCGCTCCAATCCCGATAGAACTCACATCTGTAAAAAGCTCAAATTGTACATTAAAATCCGGTAATTTTAGCACAGGTGCTTCCGTAATTGCCCGTTTGATCTATTCAAAAGCAGCTTGCGCCTTTTCCGACCAATTAAATTTCCTACCCTTCTTTTTTAAATCATACAGTGGCTCGCAGAGATCTGCGTATCCCTTAACAAATTTTTGATACCATTGGGCCATTCCGAGAAATTTTGATACTTCTTTCAAATTTTTTGGTGCTTTCATATTTCGAGTATTGCCTTAACTTTAGATTCATCCGTGGCTATCCCATCCTTACTAATCACGAGGCCTAAGTATTTTAGTTTCTCACATCCACAAACTTACACTTATCTTTGTTCAATGTCAACCCCCCGCTTCTTGTAATAACCTAAATACTTCCCTTATAAATATTCCAAGCGATGTGCAAATGATGGAGACGCAATGATAACGTGATCCATGTACACTTGGACACATTTCCCTAACAGTGGTTTCAATATAATATCGATGACCTTCTGAAAATTTGGCGCTGCCCCCGATAGGCCGAATGGCATGCGCGCTTAAACGCATAAGTGCCGTTTTTCGTCACAAAAGCCGTTTTGGCTACATCCCTGGGGTGTACTGCTAATTGAAAATAGCCAGAGCGCAGATCCAAGGTACTCATTATTTTCGTGTAAGGAAAATTGGTCATTAAATCCTCTATAAGTGGCAAATGATATCTCGGGTACTTAGTTACCGCATTAAGTTTGCGATAATCCACCGCAAATCTGTAAGCCTCGGGATTGTTCTGGGATAACCCGTTCTTTTTACGACACAAAACTACAAGAGAAGCGTACGCCGATTGAATTTCTACGTTGGTACCTTCTCGTAACATCTTATGTATATGATAGTCAATGATACCTTGTTTAACCCTGTCATATCTCTATGGTCTGGAGACCCCTGGAAGGCTCTCCCCCGTATCGATTTCATGATATAATACATGAGTAAGACCCGGTCTGTCGGAGAATAGACCCCTAAAACTATTAAATAACGACTTTAAATCCATTTGTTGACTTTAATTTAGCTGTGAACTCGAAAGATCAATTTCTACATTCTCCTCAACAACTTCTAATTCTTCGATTTGCGAATCCGGAATCGCTAAAGACTTTTCCTCGAAATTCATAGTAATCTTTGCGATTCTTATAAAATCGACGCCTAAAATGCATGGATATTCGAGATCTGCCAGTATGTGAAAATCCCATTTTTTTGTGAATTCTCTGATTCGAATTTCTAATTCGACTGTTCCTACATTGTTGCAACAGGCGCCCTGAGCCGTTATAACTTTTGCATTTGATTTTTTTATTGGCTTATAAGAAAAATATGCCCTATATGTTTCTTCAGAGATAAACGACTTCTCGGCTCCAGTATCCCATAATGCCTTAGTGAAGATATCGTTCACTAAAATTGGCACATACGGGAGTTCTACAGGGGACATCCTTAAAGCAGAAACCCTTATAGGAGGTTTCTCATCAACATGCGATCGATCTTGATTTCGAACGCTTAAAAAGTTTAAATTTTTATGACTACCCCTATTCCATCGATTATTCGACCCCCGTTCAAAATTATCACTCGGACCCCTATTTCTATATTTATCTCTTCTATCACGACTTTCGTATCCACGCTCATTCCTATCAATACGGTTCCTGTTCTTGAACCCTTGATTACCATAGTTTCCCTGAGGTCTCGTCCCATAGGAAGTTCTATAACCCTGCCTCCTATCATTTTGACGTTCGACTACCCCAGTATCTCTCCAATTTCTATTAGTACGACCCTCGTTAGACCTTCTACTCACATCACAAGCTCGTCTTCCACTATTATTATTGCTCGAACCCGGATTGTCTCTCCTCAAATAACTGTCATCATAAATGGATATCATCTGAAGCAACTGCAATTGAGTAGTTGGATTTCTAATCTCAATATATTCCATTAATTGCGGTTCCAAACGAGCAACAATATGTTCGATTAAACTTTCTTCAGCCATAATTAATCCCAACTTTTTATGTATTTTAAGAATCTCGTAAATAAAGTCTGACGGAGCCTGACCGTGACCCTGATACGACGAATAGAACTTGACTTGCAATTCAGTCTTATTCCTAACCGCTGGGAAATTTGCCATCAAAGCTTCTTTCAATTGCGAGAAATCGGTAGCAGTTCCTTTCACTATCGAAGATCCAAAAATGTCATACCAGTCCAAGGCTCGACCTCGGAGACGCCCTTTAAGATAATAACATGCCAAATTATTAGGTATCTCGTAAAACTTAACATTACTGTCAATATATTCCAAAAATTCATCGATATTTTCCATACCAGAAAAAAAAATATCAGGCAAGAGCATAAAACTGGATCCGACTCCCATCTCGGGGTTAAGGGAGAAATGTCCGGAGGACAAACTAGTTGGGTGCCATTGTCGTGTCCCAGTCCTATCTTGGACTGAGTTCACATTGACCGACACGCCTGGTGTGGAAGGAAACATATTATCACCAACGAAAACCATAATTACAAATAATTATTAACAACACACAAATACAATTAACAAGTCACACTTTAAGTAGAAACCCTGGAGTGATTATTCAATTCCCTAGATTAATCCTGATACACAACTCTAACATTCAATTCTAACCATTAAATCTAATATTCCCACTAAATAATCTCAACTATCAGAATTGACAAAGGAGACGAACAATTACTAACTTCAGGTCGATACTAACTATAATCCCTTTGATTATTTCAATGATTAACGATATCAATTATTATCTAATATGTGCTAAGCTCGCTGGAGAGATCCGTATTTGATACTTACAACCAAGTTTGGCAATTCCTTCTCCTTCTACTTTCTTACTAAATCTAGACTTTATATAGTCGAATTCATTAGCATATCACTATCTCGTGTTTTTCCCGAGGAGTTGGTGAAATAGAATAATTGCTGGCCCCAAAGTTACCCAAGAGGGTTAATAGAAGATTGACGCGAATAGACCTGTCACAACCTTTCTAAGAGAATACAAGATGAGATTACAAAAGACTTAATAAGTCAATATATTCTATTAAAACAACAGATTGATCTCTCCTCACAAGTAACTTTTACTTTCATGGTTGAGAAAGTTTCTTTTCAAACTTTGAAATTTATACAGTGATTTGGCATGCTATTCACATGCATACGAGTTCATTCCAAACTTTCATCTCAATGACTCAAAATAAAGATTCTCAGATTTCTAAAGCTGCCAAAAATGCAGCTTTTCTTACGTCGTTATAGCTTCAGAATACACGTCGTTATATTTATTCAACTACGATAAAGTTCGATTGACAAAGACTTCTTTTTCTTTGTCTTTTACTCCACGATTGTAGCTTCCTAAGGCTCAATTTGCGAAACGAATTTCATATTTTCAAACATTTCTTGACATGTTAAAATAACGAAAACAAAAGAAGAAAGTCTAACAAAGTTTATATCTCCACTTGTATTGGTAAGATATATACAAGTTTCTTCAATAAAAAAAACTATGTGGAACATTGAAAACGAAAAAAAAAATATTGAAGAAAAACAAAGAATTATGTTACATGGGGTGTTGGTAGGATTTCTGATGTGCTGTCCTGTATAAAATATTAGATAGTGAAGTCGTCTTTTGTAATTGTAAAGTTAGTTTAACATTAGTTTAAAAAGCTATATGAAATTAAAATAGTATAAAATTATTAAAAACAACAAACATACATGTATATATCAAAAGGAAAGCCTGCTTTCAGTTTTTTCCCCTCTTTACACACAACCTATTTTCCTTATATTTTTAAAAAAAAGTTATTTTAAGTATACCAATTTATCATTTATATTGTTATAGAAACAAAGTTATTTATGTTTTGTAAATATAGTGGAGTGTATAAAACTAAGTTAGTTAAAAAAATTTGCAGTCTAAGCTTTATTTTTGCTTACATATAATTTTTCTAACTTTTTTCTTCTATAAAGTACAAAAAAAAAAAAAAAAACTTTTCTTTGAGGAAGAAGTCCGTTAAAAAGGTAGTGTAAAAGAAACAATTTTTTTAGCCATCCTCTGGCTAAAGTTATTTTTTTCTAGCTCATTTAAATTAAGAACATGAAAGGAGAGGCGGAAAAGATTCCTCAAAGAGAGAGCTATACGATATCCTTTGTTATTATTAAATGAGATGGAGGGGGAAAATCCCTTTCTATGTATGTAGCGAATAGAATTTTTGCGTTTCATTACTTTTTTTCATGTGTACGAAAGCATGAAATTTTAAAAAATTAATACATAATTTCAAACTATTATGAAAGTTGTCAGAATAGCTGTCGTGTAAAAATAATCACTTTTCAGGCAAGGGGTTTTCCTTTTTTTTTACATATAATTTTTATTTTTGATAGGTATAAAGAAATATTGCGTACATCAGTGCTTCTCAAACTTCCAATACTGGCGACTCAATTTTCAATCCTAATTTTTATCGCGCCCCCCTTATACAATAATAATGTATTGAATGCAATGATAATGCACTTTGACGCCAAGGCTACAATATGATCTTAATTATAAACCATGCAAATTAACAAGATACATATAAAATTTTGTATACGTTACATTAAAGTAATATATATATATATTATATATATATATCTTAAATAAATTACTCTTTTGAGAGTAAAGGATAATATTATTATGTTTCTTTATGTTTTTTTTCTATCTTAATTTTTAAATTGGAACAGATTGCAAAATGATATTTAATTAAAGATTTATTTCCTCCATCATCTCTTTCTAAAAGAACAAATGCCATTAGAAAAATAGTCTAGTCCAGCGATATTCAACCTGCGGCCCACTGAGCTATTTTAAGTGGGCCGATCATTACCCATTGCTCTGAGTAATTTATTTATTTATGAAACTTTGGTGGGAAATGCTTTGTTAAAAAATCAAATATATCGATTTTGCTTTCTGCTGTCGATGTCGTACGGACGCGAATTGATATTTTTTCTTCTGATTAGTGATGATAGACAACAGTGGAGTAGCGACCATTTTATGAGTGGAACTAATTTTTAACTATCTTTCATATCTTGCAAGTGAAAAATATTCGAAGAAAATAGAATGTTTCCAGACGATTGGGAAATTGACTATTTTGTAGTGAAAAACCAGCACGGTTAAGTAATTGTTTGATTTCTTTCACGAAAACGTATTTAAAAATTACCAATAAACAAGAATCGTTTCGTGACACTTGTACTGGAAGATCTCTTTCAAGAGATGATAAATAGGCTTTCTTGAATAATCTTTACAACAGCAAAAATATATTTGTCAGTGGTAATGTCTCAGCGATAACAAAGGCACCCTATGAAATTTGTAATATCATTTGTTATCATATGAAATCGTTTACTGATGCAGATTTTGTGAAAGAATAGTCTTAAATGCTTCCCATTAAGAAAAAATTCAGAGAAAAAATAAAAATATAAAAAATAATAATTAAAAAATATATATATTAGTTATAATATTTTGATCAATTTCCACTTTTTAAAAGTTCTGTTATCTTGAGCTTAAAGCATCTCCCCCCATTAATCCTCATGTTGCGGCCCGCGTGAAATAGCCATCATAGGTATGCAGTCTGCATGAAATAGCTAACATATGTATGCGGCCCAGCAGAAAAAAATGTTGAGTACCCCTGGTCTAGTATGTTGCTCTCTACCATATATATCCCATCTGACATGGGGCCGTGGGTAGCCTAGTGGTTAGAGCATCGGACTCCAGACCGGAAGGCCTGGGTTCAATGCCGATGACACCGAATACCCTTCGAGTATACACGGAATACGTGCTCGTTAAATCAGTGGGTCCGATTGGTGTTGACATCTATTGAGTTGCACCGAGCAAAATCATACTGTCACCTTCATGGGGGCTCGAAGCTTAAGCTAACGACAGGCGTAGATCTAGCCCATTGATGAATTTTGTGAGCCTCGATCTGACTACGTCAGACAGGTGGCATAAGCAACAACACATCTGGCATTCTCGCGAACGTTTGCGTGAGTCTGGGCAACTTATCGGACGTCTGCGCAAAACTTGTAACAATGCTGCACCTTGTACAATTCAAATCAGTTTTGGTCGAGAGGATACTTCCATAGCTACCGAATCTATCTTGAATATTCATTTTATAATTTTCACGCGTGCGTTAATAGTAATTCACAGTAATAAGAATTTACGGCAGTAGATTAAAACAAAATCACTTACACTTTTAAGTCGTAAGCGAACATTCCACGATAATAAAGTATCAACAAGTGAACACAGAAGAGCATGGTTCCGAAAATTAAATTACGGAAATATTCTGAAGAATACTTAAGTTTTTCATTTACCATTACTGAAGTAAATGGAGAACAAAGATCTCAAATTTGTTATGTGTGAAAACTTACAAATCCGAAGAACATGTGGAAGTTGTTTTAAAGCCATTGAAAATCATTTAACCATGTTGGCAAAGAATTTAAAAAGTATTTTCTTGCTGAGGACAGCTTGATAGCAAGTTAGGAACGGGTTAGGGATTCATTTCAAAGTACTTCAGAAAGGCTCTCAACTGCCGAAGAAGAAGTCTTTATAGATTTTACATCCAGTGGCCAAATTAAAAGTCATTTTTGTAATAAATCACTCTTTCAATTTTCGGCAGAGGTGGATGAAGAATTTTCTACAGTGAAAACAAAAGCTTTTCGTATACTATATTACACCATTTTCAACATCCTACCTTTGTGAAACCGAGTTTTTTGCGGTGGCTGCTTTGAAGACAAAGTATAGATCTCGGCTAAATATAGAAAATAACTCAAAGTGTCAATTTCTAATGTTAAGCCTTCCTTTGAAAAATTTTGCTCTGCAAGAAGAGCCCATGGAAGTCCCTAATAAATATTAAACTTGTTCTTAATTTAGTATTAAGAAATTAGTTGAAAATACCTTGTGCAGTATTGATACATTAAAAGTATATTGGAGAAAGTACCCGCTCTTGCACGAGTTCATTAAAAAAAAAAAACATTCTTCATGATAGAAGAGCTGAATTGCAAGGAGAGTCAAACCAAGTGCACGACAATGTATACAAAAATATAAAATGATTTTTTTAAATGAATGATCACATTGTAAATAGTTTTAAATGAACAGTAATTTTAAGCCTCACAGAATTAGCATTTAGAATTAATGTTAAATAATGAAAAAGAATGTAAAATTTCGATGAAGATTAATTGTTTAATTTTTAATATTTAAAGCGAGAAGACTTCTAAATGTTTTAACCCGGGAGCAAGTGCACACTCGATACTAACATTAATGGTCATGCGGGTGATTCGGTCGCCCCAATCCTTTTTTAAAAATTATTTTTAGTGTACACGATAAATATCGTAATTCCAGTGAACAATTTAATTTGGAGAAAGTATACTTACCTACTTTCAAGGACTTCTCTCAATTTTTCTTTGATATATGAGAAAAAATCCAATAAAACTTAACTTGAATGATTCAAATGTGCATGGCCTTAATAAAGGACACAAATCACAGACATTTTTCACTAATATTATAGGAATATTATTTACAGGCAAATCTGTCATATTTTGTTCAAGTTATTGTAGTTTTACGGTCCTTCTTTGGTGATAAAAACATAGCATCAACTTTTTCTTGCTTGTGTCTTTTTGCCTGGGCGCTGTGTGTCTTGTGGTACACTTATGGCTTCATATTTTAGCTGATGAAGTTCTTTAGGAAGCATTTGGACATTTTCCTTTAGTTTCATGTTCATCGCTTTTCTCAAGTCAACTTTCGCTTCATGAGTAATATGCATTATTTCAGCAGATCCTACCTTTGATTTATGAGGGGAGAAAAGTGAATTAAGAGTCTTCCTTTTCGTTTTACAGCTAATATGTACAGTATTTCAATAATAATAGCAGTGACGAATTTTTTATCTTCCTAAATTTTCTTAATTCTGGATCTGGATTATGTTTTTCTAGGAAAGAGTCATACTTTAGCTTTTAAAAGAAACGTAATAAAAAAGTCTCTCATCACTGGGTTACAGCAATTCAAATAAAATGTTTTTTTTTATTTGGTTATAGGATCAAAGATTGAAGCTTTTATTTTTGATGACGTAATATCGGCGGATGATATATATAAATTATATCAGTGTAAATGTGTATTTTTTTACTATGTCAAAATATTTTGTTTTACTTCATTCTAGTTATTTTTTTTTAAATCTTTTATTTTCGATATGCCCAATAGGCCCCCTTTCAACCCTTTCAGGGTTATCACGCCCCCCCCCCAGAGGGGCGTGCCTCACAGTTATATAGATACGCTGTCTTAAAAGGAATAGAATATGTCCAATTTAAATAGGAACAGTGCTAAAATATATATTTAAAAAATCAAGTTATATATTAAAAGAAATAGATTTGGGTTGAAATTCCCATCATGATTAAGATGACATTAGAAGGAACATGAGGTTGATATTCTTGTTTTTTTCCCCCGAAGTAGCTTTTTTCTTGCAAAACTCTTTTTTTTAAATTATTTAATTTGGAACTGAAAAGTGATTCCAAAAAGCCTTTCATTTTTGTCTCTCTCTTTCACGTTTTGGATACAAGACATAATAGTATTAGTACTAATGTGAACTTACCTGTACAATTTATCAATTTATAAGCATATATATATATATTATGTATATATAAACATTGTATATATATATATATATATATATATATATATAATCAGAGTAATATTGTGCTAATTCATTGTAAAAGGAAAATAAATTAAATTTTCTAAAGTAAAATATTAAGCAAGAGAGGAAGCAGTAATCTAATATAAGATATTGCCGCAGTAGTACATTAGCCAACTCTTAGGTTTAGAATTAAAGACACACAGTTCCCCTTTATTTATATATAATACCAGACTTAAATTAAGCTTAGAAAACACTTGGAAATAATGAACAAAAGTTATTGTTTCGAAAATTAATTTAATCAAAGAAAAAGTCCTAATCAAAGTGTATCAAAAAGAAATCTACTTAGTCAAATATAAGTAAAATATATACATACAAATAGAAGACATTTTCCAGTATATAGACAGCATTTATCCTAAATTTTGAGAACTTTATGGAATGAAAAACATATCAGAATAGATATGTATTTTAAAATATAAACCTTTTAAAACAAATCAACTGTTTTTAACTTGAATAAATTTTTTAGAATAATTTGTAGCACACTTTGACCCCTTAACTGCTGATTCTAAAGTTGCGTGATTCGCACCCCAGTGCCAACGTTTTCTACATAGGCGCCCGTATGCGGTGTTTTTTGCGGGGGGGGGCGAAGGGGAGAAAAGGCACACTCACAAATAAGTAAAACCTTTTCTGAAATAAATAAATCCTTTTCAAATCCTGTAAAAGTCATTTTATTGCATTCCAAAGCTTTTGGAATTGTTTTGCTGATAGTTGCGCAAAGAAATAATCCCATCCTTCCGAAATACGAAAAGACAGCGTCATACCCAATTGAGCAGAGACTGAGTACTTACACTGGCAGCTCTTAAGGGTTAAAAGTTTCCTTCTTTTCGAAATGGTTATACTCCTGACTTTAGTAAAAATATTTAAGGGACTCTGTCAATTGTATGCCATATTGCATATTGACATTAAAAAATTTCTAAATTGTTAAATTCATAACAATTTCTTACAGAGCTTATAGCCTAACTATGTGGTTTTCTTACTTAATATACATTTTTTTCCACTTAAATAAGTCCTTCCATTATACATTGCAGTTAAGAAATGAAATATCTTGCCCCAATGCAAATTCTAAATTGTGAAAAGTATACGTTTGATTACAAGAAAAAGAAACCCTTTATAGAATTTAGAAATATTTTAAAACTTTTTTTGAGTAAAATTTTCATAACTTTTTTCATCAATTTAAATCAGCCATGTGGTGATTTAAGAGGATGGATTTGAAAGTTGATCTTAATAATATCCTTTGTTTTTAACAATGAATTCCTCCTTACAACTTGGTACATAAGTGCTCTGCAATACATAAAAGCTACTATCAAATGTATTCCGAATGCTATGTAGGCCCTCCTGCTTTTCTTAACTTGCGATTGCTACATAGCATTGGTCTCTAATTGAGCTGATTCAATTTAGTCATCTGCTCACAGAAGATCTTATATTTAATCCCTCATTGATTGCGTGTCATGTAAGAAGGCGGTTAGTCAGGAAGAGTATTGCTTCTGATACTTATTTCATGGTTATGCAGCTTTTTGTGAGAGGAGCTTTTCAGGAAAAGAAAAATTTTAACACAATTTATTAATTTTAGTTGTGCAGAGTTCAAAGCATATTTTAAATTACCATTGAAATAAGAATATGTTGATGGCTCATTTGATTATATAAAATGGATCAATTCAAATGATTTAAATTAAAGAAAATTTATATAGAGAAAGAGATGTTGTTTATGTATATGATATACAGTGGGTACAATTAAACTGAGTGTCCTAGGGTCCTGACACCACAAAGCCCTCTATGAGTTTTTGATTGATGATAATCCTATATATCTAAAATTTAAGTTAAATACTTGTAATTAACAATTTATTTTTTACTATTGCTACCTTACTCAATTCAGTAATTTATTTTATACTTTTTAGTTAATAGATGACAAATCAGAATAATCGGGTGTCTTAGGATGATAATGCAGTTGTAGTGACTTTCGACCACGGACCCCTTGAAAAAGTTTTGTAGTCGCTGCTGATATATATAACTATTACCATATAATTTGCTATTAGCTTTACTAGAGTTATAATGTGTAGTGTAAATATAACAGTATAGGGGGCATAGTATAAGAGTAGTCAACAATTATCTGACATTAGTAAAATTCTAGGACTACGCATTCGCACGATCCTAAATACCTGAAAATGCGGATACTGGTAGATGGGACCAAAATAAGCAGATTCAGTATAGGAATGTGGATACGGAAATGTCCCGTGTAAGTGTTAACATGTAAATAAGCTTAAAAAGGTAGATGAGATAAAAGATATGAAGTCAAGAAATAAACAGTTTTCATAGGGTGGGCTGAACACCTGCATGAAACAAGATTCAATGTCAGGTATGCCGGCAAGTTAATATCTGCAGCACTTAGTAGTCTGCCAATTGATAGTATTTTTAAGAGCCCCAGTGTCTTAGTATGACCCCAAAAGAAGAAATCCAAGCTCTAGTAATTGGGATAGCGTGATGGTGGAAGTACAGGTTCAACTGCCCTATCAAATATATCGTTTTAGAATCCCCTCTATATTTATTTGTAAATCCGTACATCAAATGCGTGTTCCGAACTTCAATTATGCAAAAAATGTTTCATATTGTGAAGAATTCAGTAGATGATGATTCAAAGTCAAGCGTGCTTTCACAATCGATCTCACTGTACCTCTTTTCAGCTACATTTTACCATATTTCTACCCACAAACCTGTTTATTTTGATCCACTCAACCTACCATCATTTTTATTTGTGTCAGATGTTTATGAAACACCTTTTATAACTGGAAACAACACTAAAGAGTCAAAACATTATGATCATCTCTATATTTTCATGAGGCTCGTCTGATGTTGCTCCTGATTAAATGAGAATGTTATTTTAATTACACAATTAGGTTCTGCCCTAACTTTGTGACGATGGAAGTACCTGGATCTAAGTTAATTTGATTGAGGGCAGATTATAATGGCCCAAAGACTCGGAATGAGTATCTCCGAAACTGCACGTTTGGTTGGTTGTTCGAGGTATAAGGAATGGTGGCAAAGAAGTAAAATTGTTCACAAGCGCTTTAAAAGACTTTCAGTGCAATAACCGCATAGTTATGGCACAAAGGAAGCATTTGGATGATTTTTCCGTGGTAGAATTATCGGACGACTGGAATGTGAACGTACCCAGCTGGAAGTATCCGAGGAACTTGGAATCGCCCAGAGTGTCATATCCAGGCTTTGGCAACGATTCCAAGATGATGGTAATGTGAGTAGATGTTACAGCACAGGTCACCCCCGAGTTACAACGCCGAATGAGGACCGGTATTTGGCAGTTACTGCCAAAAGAAACAGACGGAGCACAGTATCAGACCTGTCTCGTCAGCTCTCTTCAGCTACCGGTACGACAGTTTCAAGGCAGACATTGTACAGATGCTTAGGGCACATTGGTCTGTATGCTCGTAGGCCTGACAGATGTGTTCCCCTTACCGCAACTCACTGTCGCCTATGTTTAACTTGGAGTAGAGAGCATGCATTGTAGACACCGCAACAGTGGTCTTGTGTGATGTTTTCCGACGAGTCCAGGTTTTGCTTGCAGTCTGATTCTCGCCGGACTTTCATATAGAGAGCGCCAGGTACCCGTTACCACCAAGAGAACACCATTGAACGACACCGTTACAGTGGTGCAGGCTGGCTCGTTTGGGGAGGAATTACTCTTGGTTCCAGAACTGACCTGCATGTTCAGAGTGTAACGATGACAGGCCACATCTATCGGGGTGTCATTCTGGAACAACATGTACGTTTGTTTCGGGGTTCCATGGGTGCTGAATTTCTGTTTATGGATGACAACGCCCGTCCTCACCGTGCAAACATTGTAGACGAATGCCTTCAATCGGAGGATATCAACCGTATGGATTGGCCAGCATACTCGCCGGACTTGAATCCAATAGAGCATGTGTGGGATATGCTTGGCCGACGAATTGCAGCCCGTCAACCCCCTCCCACCTGTCTACCGGAACTTCGGGGGGCATTGCTTGATGAGTGGTGTAATATTCCCCAATTGGGAAGATAATTGATACTCAGCATGCGTAGGCGTTGTAAGGCCTGTATTGCATCGTCCGAGAGACATACTCCGTATTAACCATCATACTAACCATGTTGTACTGTTTTTTGAAAATAGGTTCTTTTTTGAAATTTGCTCCAGGGAGTAAAAATCGCAATTTTCATTAATTATGTCAAACATATAACATCTTTTTTGCTCTTTACCTTTTGTTTAATAAATAGACTTAACAAATAAGTCAAATTTGTTTTGCTTATGTGTCTTTCTTTGCCTAAACTTCATTATTCTTAATTTATGGGCATGAGTGTAGTTCTAGACTTATCTGATCGGGAAATCACGAAGCCTAATATTGATCAGTCAGATTCGCCGTGTTTCGGATTGACTGGGATTCGTTTGGTGTGAAGGGAGCCTTACATGGCCTCTGTCTTCCCAATTGGAAATGAAATTTTCCAGCAGAGCAATGCCCATATGACAAAACATAAATTGTATTGAAGGGGTTCGAGGAGCCTAATGATGAATTCCAATTAATGTCCTGAATACTTAGCTCGCTGTATCTTAATCCGATAGAGCATATTTGGGCTTTCATAGAAAAGCAGCTCAGAGAGATCTAACACCACGACGTCGAAATATCTAGAACTTGCGTGACCGCGACTTTTGGCAAAACCTGTCTCCAGTCATCTATCAAGAACTTGACGTATACATGCCAAGGCTAGTTGCAGCTGTTATTATGGCCAAAGGTGACGGAAAGAATAATTGAATAGGTATTCATAAGGTTTTGGCTTTTCAGTGGGTGTGTAACGATATTGATAATATATACATAAATACAATATAAATACACATATATTGTTAATTGTATATGTATTTATACTATCTTTCATTTTTGATTTAAAAATATCCATTTAATTACCTTAAGGATTTCCCATTTAGTATCAAATATTTCAATAAGTTCTCAAACTTACATCTAGGAATATAAAGCGTGTGAGTGAGTGAGTTAATATTAACATCGCACTGTTCAGCCACACGAGGGCTTTTGGTGACGGACCTCGTCAATTTGAACCTGGATCAAGGGATGAGGACGACACCTGGCACCTCCTCTCCTAACTACCACACCAACGGGAGGTTGTTTGAGCTCTCCCCTACACGGAGGGTCTTCAGTGGCACTGGACTCGAACTCAAGACACGCTGGCCACGAGTCCGTTACCTTCACCAGGCTACCACGGCCACTCAGGGATATAAAAGATCCGCAGTGTAGAATGCACGCCAATACACGTTAAACCTGTAAAGGCTCCTCATGCTGGCTTGGAGTGGAAGTTTGGAAAACGGGATACTTGATCACTTGTCGATGGTTCCAGGGTTCGTAGGCAATAACCCTAGTGTTGCGAAGTTAATGAATAATAACTACGTCTATATAGAGTTCGGGTTTCATTACTTCATAATAAATTTCGAAGGGATTGATTAAATGATTGTTAATTAATGCTGTTGTGCAACACGATTTTTGTTTTTGAAACATAGTCAGGTTACGGAAACGGCATTTGACTACTCTCTATACTTCCACAGCATGCCAACGTGAGGAGTTTGACCCTCGATAGATTTAACGTTTACTCTGTAGGTTATCAAAAGAGCACTAGGACTCATACCCACAAATCAACAGAAGCAACGTTGGGGATCAATTCGAAATGATAACCATTAAATTTTGCAAGGTAGATGGGGGGGGGGAGAATTACGATAATATCACTACTATAAAATCAACAAAATTAATACCTCATTCAAAGTTGTGATTTTTTTATATAATTCCTCATTTAATCAAAAAAAAAAAAATTCTTATTGCTTCGCAAATTAGCCTTTGTTACTCAAATGCTGTTACGAAATAAATTAAAAGTAAAAAAAAAAAACTTTTTATAAAAACATGCTTTCATTTAAATATGCGCTATAAAGAATAAAATAAACTTTGCCTTTAAAACTTTTTTTACTGTCAACTTATAACGTCATTACACAATTTATACGATATAAAAGCTCGTCGCGAGATTTACCTGTGTAGATAACCAAGTACATTAAATAACTTGATCTGATTGGTTTTAATTTTTAAAATTTTCAAACGAAGAAGTACGAGTACTTTAATCTCGTGACGAGCTTTTATATCGTATAAATTGTGTAATGACGTTATAAGTTGATAGTAAAAAAAGTTTTAAAGGAAAAGTTTATTTTTTCTTTTCAGCGCATTTAAAATAAAAGCTTGTTTTTTTTAAAAAAAGTTTTTTTACTTTTTAGTTATCGCTGGACAGGTTTCTCAGTCTGTTCATCTCATTCAACGCATCCTTCTAGCAAGTTCGTTTGCCGGTTTATTTCGAACAGTCTAGCTAAATGAATTCTCGCAAAAAATGTACTAGACGAAAGACCCAATTTTTTTTAAATCCGTAATTTTTAAGCAACTTTTTCAATATTCGTACAGACTTTGGATAACATTGTGCTACACACGAAAAAAAGGTTTCGTGAGATTATCTTCATAAATAACGAAGTTAGTAAATATTTAATTAAAATTTTGAGTATTTTTTGAAAAATCGTAAAAAAAAAGTTTTTAGCATTTTATTTTTTTAAATGACTGATTCTAATAGAGCAAAGCATGAGCTGTTTTAGTACGGAATGTGGATTCATTTAAGCGGGGAAAAATCATGCGCAACAATTTAGACAACATTTTCATAAAAACGCATTAATTTTGACTCATTTAAAAAAAGTCGTAAGTAATACAAATATTATTATTTTATAAGAAACATTATACCCCATATCGTGGTGAAATAAATGATCTTTCCGATTCTGTAATTATTTTTTGTCTGAGTTTCAGATACACATGTTTCTTTTATAGATACTTCTGCATGTTTGATTATTGTTGTAACAATAACATTGTTACAACAATGCAGAAAATCCAAGTTGGATCCCAAAACAGGTTTTTTTAGCGTTTCTAATTAATATCTTTTTAATTGATTGCAATATCGGAATATAAATAGTCAAAACATGCATTGCCATCGAAACTAAAAGTGTATACAAAATTTCAGCTCAATCGATTGAACATATCAGCTTCAAAATTGAGTTGCAAGATTCCACCCGAACAAATAACATACATACATATATTGCAAGTTAAATAAAAGCTTGTAAAATAGATGTGGAAAATGTATTTGAACTTAATATAGACAATTGCTAGGAACAACTACCTTTGTTGTTCTCTACTGCAAAACAATCCCAATCAAAGGAAATGCGGAGGAAGTAATAGCTGTATGAAGCTCTTTTTCTATTCGGGTGCAGGTTTTTGATGAAAATAATTGCAAAATTCAGGTGCGGCAATGATTAAGTACATCACTTCAGTGCTCGTGGGAGAGCAATCGGAAGTACTATAATGGGAGGGGAAATTACAAGAGGCCAATGAGCGTGTAAAGATCGAGAGAATCGTAGAGGAAAACTCCTAGTCAGAAGGTGCGACAAATGTATCAGCCAGAACCATTTTTCAAGTAGTTGGTTTGTGTGCTATCCCGTTGAAAGATAATTTTGGTGTAAAGTGCAACAATAGTCCCGTTTTCCTGCGACAAGTGATTCTGGAGAGCACGTCAAGAGAGAGGAAGAGCAGTACATAATGTTCATCGGTAGGGACAAGGCTGGAAGGCATAAAGCCAGTGCTTCTCAAACTTTCCGTATTTGCGACTCAATATTCAATCATAATTTTCATCCCACCCCCCACCTCCATACAATAACAATGTATTGAATTAACTTTGATGCTATAGCTGCAATACGACTTAAACCTCTTAAATGCCACCGATGTATAAAAACGTCTCACTCAGCCTAAGCTTTATTTTCCTCTGACGTATATATACGTCTTACCGAAATACGATCTTTTCGGTACACTGCTATCCATGAAATTATTCCGAAGACTTAGGAATGCAATAAAAGGACCTTTACAATGTTTGCGAAGGATTTAATTATTTCGGAGGATTTGCTCCTTTATTCCATTTCTCCCCCCCCCCCCCAATACATCACAAACGCACGTCTTCGTGGAAAACGGTGGCATTAGGGAGCGAATCGCATAACTTTTCATTGGCAATAATTTTTTTCTTATAAACCGTACAAATTATCAAGATAAGTATTAATTTTTGTATATATTTTTGCATATGGCAAGACCATGGGGGTCACTATTAAACTTGTTCTTAACTTAGTATTATTAAATTAATTATAAAATACACTGTGCAGTACTAACGCATTTATAAGTGTATTATATCAGTGAAAATGTGAATTTATTTTTTATTATGTCAGGATGTATTTTGTGTTTACTTTCAGTAAATTAGTAATTTTTTAAAATAATTTTCTGTTTTTGACTTTTCAATACGCTCGCGCTCTCCTCGTGGAGTTATCACGCCTACCAAGGGGGGCGTGCCCCACAGTTTGAGAAACGCTGCAATAAGCACAATGGCTGAGCACCGCTTCACATCTTTGAGAGAACATTGCATCTGTATTGTAGAAAGATTATTCTGGAGAATGCTCGTCTTTTGAGGCCCAGACTCGGTTTATAGATGAATGCACAGGACTGCTGAAGTATCGAGCTCACTAGAAAGCGAAAATATTGACATGACCTTTCTCTCTCTCTTAATTCCAATCCTATTGTGTATGTCTTGGGTTTTTCCCCTCCCAAAAAAACTGACAGTCTCTTTAAGAGAGGAGAGTTTAGCAGATGCAAAATGTGTCCCAGGAGTTCTTTGTTTTCTTCAGACAGGAAAACCCATTTTTCATGTGTGTTTCGAAATGCTACAAAAAGCATCTTTTTTCGTTTTCCATATCTGTACCATTTGACATAGTAAAAAATGTCTCTTCTACGAAATTTCACTTCTTTAATCAACGTTTATTATGAATTATTTCAAGTAATAGAGCTATTCCTTAGCAATTGTCATGTAGTAGAAGTGAATGGATTGTAGTTGAATTGGTTTCCCTCGAATGATGCCGTACAACAAACTACAATATCATTGAATTGATTAAAAGAACTGCTGAAATTCGAGCTGAAAAATCTAAGGAAGTTTAGGAAGTTTCAATAAAAAATATTTTCTCTCTGAAGAAAGTATTTATATAAATGCAATAAGTAAAACATGATAGTTTGAACTAATGGAAATTCATAAAAGCTCTGAAGTTATTGTTGAAAAATATCTATATGAAAAATAAAATAAAGTTTTTTTTAAAGAATAATTCCTTTTATAACAATGGGTTCTCACTGAAAACAAGATTAATAGATTATTATAGGACAGTTCCAATGTCTTTTATAAGAGAAAATAATAATGAAACAGTTCAAGTGATTAAAAAAGATAAAACTAAATCATAGCCATAGAAGTTATTAACCCGCTTTACCAAATTATTTCCTGGAAGAGTTACTTGAACCCCCCCCCCCCCCCGATATCCCAGCTTTTCCCCTGTTTTATAGAATAACCTCGGTTCTTAATTTAGGAGAATTTTTCTTGCTTGAATAGGAAACTCTTCGAGGATGACTCATTCCTAAGCACTAATGATGACAAATGTCAATTTGATAGGCATAATGAAAATGGAGGAATAGTTTCTTTAGACTTGGCATGATTGATTGTTTATTTACGTCACACTTCGCAGCAACGCGCTCGTTGAGATGAAAAGTGAGCAGATTTAATGTCTTGTAGTGCTCTTGTTTGACAACCTTTCCTGAACATTAAATATAATTTTTGTAAAGCGTAACCATTTCCAGACAAGTTTCCCAGAGCCACATTAGTAGTAAAACTCAAACTTACAGCTAATATCTGAAAGAATTTCTTGTAGTTTTGGATTGTACTTGGGATGCAAAGACTTCTCTTTAATATCACCAATACTTTTACGTAGACTCCCTGATAAAATAGAATTGCATTTTAACAACAGAAAAACTGTTAGTTAGCTAAAATATCAGAATATTTCTAATTTTCTTGTATTGTTTCATGTATAATAACAATCCATAAGAGAATGTTTGCTTTTAGAACGAAAGAAAAAAACTATTCGGTTTTCATTAAACAAAAAAAAACTTCTTTTTAAAATGAAAAAGTTACATACTTCAATTGGCAACGGACCATCTCGTTTTCCTTTCTTCGTGTTCAATTATACTGTCAAACCTGAATGATTTTCCTTCTGAAAGTGATTTTTTTTAAAAAAAAGAAAGTTGTAGGAATAATAAATCAGAGATAAAAAGAAAAATTCAAGATCCTATGATTCAACACAAGTTGTAACTTTTTATGATAGTAAACTGTATCTTACTCTTTAATTATCTTTAATTATGTAACGGATTCTGTTCACAATTCTTACTAATCCTTTAGAGAAAATTTCTTTGAAACGTTGTATGACTATAAAACTGCTTTCCATAGAGTATTTGTGTTAATGAGAGTGATGAAATGAAGAGAAAAACAACAGATGTTGGAGTCAGAGAAGCTACTGGAGTTGAAGTGAAAAGAGTCAATTTAGGACGGTTAGTATTGATGCGGATTTCATCTTTAAGGTATCCGACTACCCTAAAGTTGTGAATTTTGCCAAAAATTGGTTTATGATTTTTTTTATAGGTTCTTATTAGCTTTATAAAAATACCAAGTTTATCATTTTCCGTTTCTAGAACAAAAACTACAAGTATTTTAGTAGAAGCAGATGCCATTACTTTAAGCAGGATATATATATGTCATACTTTAAAACACGTTTTACTCGAAATGTGTTTCGTTGAAAATACTCAAACGCGGCCAGCGATTGCTAAAAAAGTTTTGAAAATAATTAACTGAAATTTTTTGTGTAAGTTCTGCAAAAAAATAAAAGTGTTTTTACCTTCAGATATATCAATCACTGTTTTTTACAAAATTTACACTCCCTTATATTATTATAATCATTGTTTTTTTAAGCAATTTCATATAATAACTGAGATAAAGTGCTCTAGTTTTTGTAAAAATAAAAATATCTCTTATCCTGAAATTCATTTCAAAAATGAATAACATAGCAACACATCAGAATTGAAAAATTGAAAATTTGTTTATAAACCTTTGGTTCAGAATGGGCCGTGTTTATGTTATTTTTTGTAGATTTTTACCAATTTTTTCCCAATTTAGTAATAATTATTTCTTTTTCTCTTCTTAATTTTAGCATATTTTTCTTAAAATGTACTAAACAAATCTAAAAACAACAAAAATTCCTCATATCTCCATTTCTTTAAAAAAAAAAAAGTTTTCGCAACCAGTTGGATACCTTAAGCTGAGTATTAAATCAATGATTACAGAAATTCTAGTAAGTAATTAGTCTGACTGCTCCTTTAGCTTCGATCCAATTTAGATAATCATAATAAAAGTATTGGATTCATAAATGTGTTTCATCCTTTTGTGAATCCCATCACTTCCGTGGGTGACAGTCGGTGACAATTACTATATTTTTTCTCTAATGACACTTCCTACTTATTAAATACTCCATTCAATACTCTTTGACGTATAGACAGGCAACTCGAAAGAAATATAAAGAGTCAAACTAAGTTGATATCTGTAAAATTAGAAAAGAAATCATTTCCTATCATCAGGATTCGGAATAAACTACTTGCATGATGCTGTAACTATGAATGCACTCAATGGACTTGGATAAGATCAATTCATTTATAATATCGAAATTTCATTTCATCTCCAGGAAGGTAAAAATTTCTTAGCGTTATGAATGTGGGAAAAAACTTTTTCCTAACTCTAAAACAGCGTTTTTCAGACTGTGGGGCGTATCTAGAGGGGAGTGATAACTCTACGAGGGGGGCGCGAGCATATTAAAAAGTCGAAAACAAAAGATTATTTATATATATAAAAAAACTGTTAATTTACTGAAAGGAAGTAAAACAAAATACATTCTGACATAATAAATGTACGTTTACACTGATAAAATACACTTATATAAATGTATCAGTACTATACAATGTATTTTATAATTAATTTAGAAATACTTAGCTAAGAACAAGTTTGATAATTACCAGTGACTCCATGGGCTTGTATTAACTCTTATATTGATAAATTTTACTGTTTATAATCAATCCTTTACCTGCCGATTAAAAGATACGATATTCACTTCAAAATGCCACCTTTTTCCACGTGCACGTGCGTATGTGATGGTTTTTTTGGGGGGGAGGGGAGAAAGACTTAATAAGCAAATATTCTGAAATAAGTAAATCCTTCGCAAACATATTGTTAATGTCCTTTTATTGCATTCCAAAGTCTTCGGAATAATTTTATGGAGCACACAGTGCACATAAAAGATTGTACTTCTGAAAGACTTATATATACGTCCAGAAAATCAATACTTTGGCTGAGCAATATGTTTATATACCAGTGGCCCTTAAGAGGTTAAAGTCGTGATG
Source organism: Trichonephila clavata (assembly GCA_019973975.1). NCBI lineage: Eukaryota > Metazoa > Arthropoda > Arachnida > Araneae > Nephilidae > Trichonephila > Trichonephila clavata. The sequence continues at coordinate 134,121 of BMAO01023895.1, read as the reverse complement.
TATCTTTAGAGTCAAAGTATAGTATTATTGAATTCAATACATTGTTATTGTGTATGGAGGGGGCGCGATGAAAATGATGATTGAATATTGGGTCGCGAACATTGAAAGTTTGAGAAGCACTGCTCTAAAACGTTCGTAATAATGAATGATGTACATGAAGAATGTCAAATGGATTGCGTCGCCTTTAGAACCTTCTCTAGGGCTGTCGGTGGCGGACCACGCCCAAGGGACGAGGAGCAAATAACACACTCTCCAAACGTTCACACCTCGCCAATAGGAGCCCAAGCAGATTAAACATGCATTAATCCCTATATATGATGGATTTTCAGTGGCACCAGGACTCAAGCAATGAATTGAGTTGACGATCCTGACTATTCGACATGAGTATACTAACGCAAGTCTAATAAACGTAAACAAAATTAAAAATGGTCAAACCAAAAGCAATTAATTTTTAAAAAATCTGTATATAACATAGGATTGTTTTGAATAGCATCAGCAAGCACTGATTGTAAGTGATGAGGACTAAATTTGGACACTGAGGTAGTTGAATGGTAAGTCTCATGAATTCGTCCTTATTTCTTTGTTTCTCAAGTGGTGCGGAAATTCGGATAGAAGGCCGTTCAGATCAGACCGTTGCTTCAAATGACGAGTTCCATTACTAAATACCTCGGTGTTGCTTCAGAAGGAAATTATTAATCTGTTGCTAAGAATCACCAACACAAGTTGCGTATTTCTAAGATTTATTATTAAAACTAATACATTAATTTTTGTTAGAATATTCACCATTTGACTTGTAACCTCAAAAATTTGTTTTATAAGGGGTGAATAAAATGTACTCACATACATAGAGAGTGTGTATTCATACATAATCAAACATAAATTACTCAAAAAATTTTTAAATTATTATTTTTAAATTTTTGTTAAACCTTTCACACACAAACTTTTCAAACTACTCTAAAGTTGAAATCACTCTAATTCACCCCAAGATTAGCAAATTACATTTCGCATGGCATTCTTTTAGCAGGTATTCAAGAATGTCTTTAGAAGCAATTTTAAACGAATTATTATGCGATCTATATATATAAAAAAAGAGAATGAATATTATTTTCATATTTTATTGTTTTGCAGTGTAATTCCCTTCAATAGCATGTCATAAATATTTAGCTCAATTCATCTGATAAAACTATTTTATTAAGAATATTCAGTTTCTGCTACTATTCCCGGTTTTTAATATGGTATTGTTTTTAGGGGTTGATTATAATTTTTGTACGCGTCTATTTTACTATTAAATACTTCCCGAACCCTTCGATACATTAAAATATTACCTTAACAGCATTTACTACCTGAATGCATTCAAATGAATCCTTTGGTCAAGTGCTTAATGACAAGAGTGTGGGAAAACGTTCACGAGACTGATCGGGTGACTGCTTCGAAATCTGAGAAATATCAGGCTCGCAATCTAGCATTTCTGTCAGGATGAAGAAAATCCAAAGAATTATAATCTCAAAGGGAAATTAAGCGTGTGTGTTTTCCCTTTTGGGCACAATCGAAACGGCCTTTAAACAATCCTCTGAATACCACACGTAATATTTAAAAAATTTTTTAAAGTCTTACATTTGGCATTGCATCAATTGTATATGTATAACAGTAATTATACTTATATATTTTATGTAAATTTTTGAATTGCTTATATCACAAACATTCTATAATATATAATTATACAGGGGAAAGTTCATTCAACAATCTTTAATTATCTAATTTTTAACCGCCTTTATAAAAAATTAAATTATAATTTTATGTAACCAATCGACCTATAGAGCCAAATTTTACATTAATAGCCAAACAAAAATCATATAGAACATTTGGATATCAATAGTTAAATCATATATAATTACAATTAGATTTTATTAATGTATTACTCTTAATGTACAAGACTTGATTACAGTATAACTCATTTTCCCGACCTACTATGAAAATAATTTGCTCTGAACTGTTAATACAAGATTTCAATGATTTTTTTAAAGGCATAATTCCAAATTTTTATGCATTTATTATGGAAGCTTCCTGGGTGAGGAAATCCTCACCCAGGATACACTCATATGCGCCCATTTCTTCATAGTCATCGAAGTGAAATTCTAATAAAAAATCAATCAGTTGCATTATGTTTTCATAAACATATTTGGAGACTTCTTTTTCTTTTTTTTAAATCATATTAAACGATTACCGTAAAACGTCGTTTATCCGAGCGTTCATTATCCTGAGCGTCAAATATCCGGACAAAAGTCCAGATACGTTTTTAAACAGTGCAATGGGCTCAACAGTTGTTTCGCGTGAGGCGAAAAGTGACGGGAAACAACAACAACGAAAGTAAAAAGGGTCTTTGAAATGCTGACGCGTTTTCTGAGTTAGAGACAGCTATGGAGTGGTACGTGAGTGAATGAGTGAGTGAGTAAATATTAACGTCGCACTGTTAAGCTACACGAGGGCTTTTGGCGACGGACCTTGTGATTTTGAACCATGGTCAAGTGACGAGGACGACACCTTAGCTGGCACCCTTTCTCCTAACTACCACACCACACCCAATGGAGTGGCACGAAGAACAATCAGAGTGCTGCCCTACTCAAATACTGCTGCTCAAGAGAATCAGAGACCAAGCAGCGAAAAAACGAAAGGTGTACAATGGTACAGCGAAAAATAAGTGATTATTTTCCACAATAAAGGTAAAATTTTGACATTTCGCACCTATTTTGCCTTTTCTTCAAGCACGTTTCCCTAATGGGATGATTTTCAATATATTCGTACAGTCTCTGGTTTCATATACTGCATGGATCGCTTTCGGATATCTGAACAATCGCTTATCCGAACGGTGTCCGGTCTCAATTGATTCGGATAAACGACGTTCTACTGTATTATCATATCATATTTTTTACTCAGTCTCTTTATTAAACATTTTGAAACAAGTTACCGGTTACATTTTTTAATTCCGTTAAATCTCTTAGAAAAATGGGGACAAGGCGATTTGTATATACAGGGTGTCCAGCCTTAATGTGACCCAATAGCTAATTCCCGAACCGTTCGGTTTAGACATGTACTTCCAATTTGAAAAATGTTTTAAAAAAGGTAAGTAATGTTTTTACTTGCTTTTCGAACCAAAAAGCCTATTTAGATAAAAATTACAAAAATTGAATTTTTATAACGTCCCTAGGTCCACTTATATTTAGGAAAAGATGCAGTTCACACACACAAAAACAAAGTAAACACAAAAAGTTTCATTTTATTACGATAAAAACTGGCCGAGTTATGGAACTTTGAAAATCGTATATCTCCTCAATTTTCCCTGCCGTTTTCAAGAAGCTAGTTAGGGGCCGTCTCCAAAGTGAAATTAATTGGAACTCAACCAGGAAACTTTCGCTCTTGCGCGTCACTCTTACGTAAATCGTTTTTAAATTTAAAAGTACATAAATTACGTTAATAACAAAATAATTGAGTACTTAATAAATATAATTTTATTCTGTACGTGTAAAATCTAGACAAAATAAAATATTTTGGACGAAGAAAACATTTCAAAAGCAGTTCCAAAAAGAATAGGTTTATTTGCTGCGGTATTGATCATGGTGATTATTAAAAATCTGCTGTGTAGTCGCTAGCCATTGCAATCTTACGAATTCTAGTACGGGAGAACGAGATGTATACAAATGAAGAATACTACGAAATGGTACTGTTGTATGTGCAGTGTAATCGAAATATAAGAGAGAGGCGGCAAGACTTGATGCCATTCAATTTCCCAGTCGAAGACATCCATCTTATTGTGCCCGTGCTCTTCAACACTTGTATCAAACCGGGAGTTGTCATTAACGTATTCTTTTGTCTCGTGCCACACCCTTCCGGATACCCGCTGAGGATGTTCTAGGATTTGCCCTGGCTCATCCTGAAAGGAGTGTCCGGCATATTAGAAAGGCTTGTTCCAACTCAAAATCGACGGTGTGGAACATATTATATACGTACGGTGCATATCCTTATCGTTCAGTCCTGGCGCATGAACTAATGCCCGGAGACCAGGAGCGTCGTTTGGATTTTTGCAATTTCGTTTTAAATACACTGGATGAAAATCTAGATTTTTTAAATGAAGTTTTGTGGTCGGATGAATGCCAATTCTCGAAGCAAGTCACTATTAATATGCAGAATACGCATTATTGGTCCCTCGAAAACCCACATCTAATACGACCAAATCGCCATCAAGTGCGTTGGTCGGTGAATGTGTGGTGCGGAATATGGAACAGCACCTTAATTGGCCCAAAGTATTTCGATGGAGCTTTAACATCAGAATCATACACGGAAATTTTATCTGGACCATTAGCCGATTTTTTAGAAGATGAAGTTTCCGAAGTCCTCTGGATTTCTTTTTCTGGGGCTTCCTAAAAAGCAAAGTGTACGAACGTGAATCTATGAATAAATCCGATTGACTCAATCGAAACAGCATGACATGCAGTTCTGTGACACCAACTATGTTGCAGAAGCTACAGGCGGAGGTTCTGACGCGGGTTCGATACTGCATTTCTGCGGAAGGCAGACATTTTGAACATTATTTAAGTTAATTTGGTCATTCTGATATAATAAGGCCCCTGATTCATGATTGGCGCATCATTCTACATAATGCTATAATTTGAACGGCAAATCCTATATTCTTTTGCTGCTATTTGTTAAAATAAGTTGTTTTTTAATCTTTTCGGTACAAATTGTATTTCTTTAATTTAACTTTTATTGTTTGCCATACAGCAATACAAATTGTCAATCTATGATGTTTAAAACGATGTTTCAATATTACTATGATGTTTTTCCTTTGCTCTTTCTGTAGATAGTAAATTACTGTTCTCTAAACTCAATGTATATACGACCCTCTTTTCAGAGTTAGTTTTTATCGTAATAAAATGAAACTTTTTGTGTTTACTTTGTTTTTGTGAGCTGCATCTTTTCCTAAATATAAGTAATAGGACCTGGGGACCATATAAAAATTTAATTTTTGTAATTTTTTTCTAAATAGGCTTTTTGGTTCGAAAAGCACGTAAAAACATTCCTTACCTTTTTAAAAATATTTTTCAAATTGGAAGTACATGTCTAAACCGAACGGTTCGGGAATTAGCTATTGGGTCACATTAAGGCTGGGCACCCTGTATATAAAAATTAATTAAGCTTTAAATTCTTGCTATGATGAATAAAATTGTTTTATGGATCCATATTAAGGTATTTTGATTCATTTCTTGAAATTTTGAGTTTTAAATCTTAATTATTAGAGATGTTGTGTGACATAGCCCTGTTTAAAGAGATTTTCACATCAATTTTATAGAACAGTGGGTTTTTTTTTTTTTGCTTGTTCAAATTAAAGTTTGTTCATGAGCCTGACACCCTTGTTTAATTAATTTATTCGGAACATAGTTTCAGTAATATTTTTTTAATGTGAACGCGTTTACCAAAACTTCCTCTTCAGCAACATTTACAATGAATCAAAAATCATAAACGATACGTTAAGATTTTATTTTCTTATCTTACCTTTTTACTTTAGTTATCTTACAAGTTTTGTATTTTTCAAATCCTTGAGATTGAAACTCAACCTAAATAAATAAAATCTGTGGTTTTGTGTGTGAACACAGCTCTGATATATAAAATTCCCCACTTCATATCTTATATTTTGATTGATATCAGTTGTCTTCCAGTTTAAAACATTTTCAAAAGATGTGCTTAGTATGTTTTACACATACAATACTCATAGGACAATAGCTGGCAATAAATTTGTTTTTCTTTTATCTGAGTTCAAATATTATCGGGGAGTTTTCAAAAATTCCAGGCAGACTTGAATTACTCCCTAACTTGAAACATCAAATAGAAAGTAAATATCAACAAATTTTAAGAAATGAAGTGCATTATGAATTAAGATCTCCACCAAGATGCACTTTCATCCATTAAAATCCTTTTTTGAGAGCATTTAACATAAATTTTTGCATAAACTCCTTGCTTTAAGACATTGGAAAAAATGATTTGCATCAAGAAAAAAAAAATGGTTCCACTCTTCATAATAAATAAAATGAAAAATAATAACTAGTTTGACTCTTGTTCCCAGGACGTTTCACTTATTGTTTTCAAACGAAACCATCATTTGAAGAAATCTCTTCGATATGCATGATAAGAAATAGAAGAAGAAGAAAAATGAACAATTCCCCCCGCCCTTCCTTTACATCAACGCACCATGTTCTGTGTTATGCAATGTGATTGGCTCTCAAAATTACCCTATGGGATCCGAAAACTTTTCAGACATCTGCTTTCGGAGGGATTTCTGTTAAGGAGGACCCATATTTTATTCAAAAAGTTGCACTGAAATCAAATAATTCTGCGAGTGTTGGATATACACTTAAGTGGGCGCTCCTCCTCGGAATCTCATCACCTAAGCCATTTGCTTCCTCGGACTTAGTGTCCCCTGGTTGCGTATTAATTTCAATTTTCATCAGCCCCCTCGAATAGGCGAGGGAGGACAGAAAAGTCACGTGACATAACAAGAGGTATAAATCGGCTCCCTTACCTTTAAATGTTGCCACTACCTTTTCTCAGCGACATCGCTCCGGAGTTTTTCCGGTTGACGAATTCCCGGACGCAGGAATGGGCAACAGATGCGATACACCTTTTTATTGGACGATTCTTGGCCTCTTCATGTTGCTTTGGGGAACATCCGGTGAGTGGTTTAAAAATTAAATTTAAAAAAATCATTTAGTCTTAAAACGCGAGAAGATAAGAGAGAGAGAGAGAGAGAGAGAGAGAGAACGCCAATACTTCATGAAATAAAGCATTTTTAAAAAGAAAAAAAACTTGAATTGTTTCTTAAGGTTATTCTTAGTAAAAAAAAGGATACATTTCAAAAGGAACTAAATATTCTAAAGACAAAGGTATAATCGGATGAAGTCCTTTTTTAAATCAGAAATTTGATAAACGAGATTCCATATTGAAATCCGTACCCGTGAGTATTCCGTTTTTGAAGTAATTGTGAATTTGAAAAATCATAAAGCACATTTTAAGCGGTATGTGTAGCAGAGAATTAAAATTTCAAAAAAAATTTAGTTATTTTTTATTCCTGAGTTAAAATTAATATATATATATATACATATATATATATATATATATATATATATATATATATATAATGAAGTAGAAATTTCTATAAAAAAAGTAGTTGCTAGAACAATACTATTAGATTTTTTATATGAAAACAAACACCAGTAGAGAGTAAAAAAAATAGAGGAACACTGAACCTTAATAAAATGTATTATTTACAGAAATTGGGATTTAATTTCTAAAAGTATTTTCTAAAATTAAATTCGTACTACATTGCAGTCTTGCAGAATATTTACGATATTGCTTTTGCATCGTTCGCAAGAAAAGTGCTTTAAAAATGCCAATGTAAATTATTAATTACTAAACAAAATGGTTTGCCAAAGTAATTGGAAGAAAAAATACGCTGTTTCGCAGGGGGAAAAAGCTTCAGATTTTTTTAAGAAAAGAAATTTCATGAAATCGCATGGTTTATATATTTGTAGAAAAATCATCTTCACATAAAATTTCGTTTGGAAATGAATGAAGTATATATTTTTTTGAAAAGAGACAGCAATTTAATCTAATATTTGAAGTTTTTTAAATGTTTTTAAGTGGGTGAGATACATTAAAATTTTATAAAATACTAAGACTATAATAATTATGTAAAATTCAGAAAGCTTTATTTAGCAGATGAAGTCACTAATTTAGCAGTTTCAAAAAGTACCAAAATCAATAAATAGATAAATTGTGTTAAATACTAATAAAGTTTTATTTGCAGAAATTGTTTGAAAGATTAAAAGGAAGATGAAAAAGCAAAATTTGTTTATGGGGCATACAAACTTTTTTAAAAATTTACTTTTACAAATATTATGTATCATTAACAATATTTTTTGGAGTTCTAATCACAAAAAATTGTTACAAATTTTATATACATTTACACAAAAGAAAAAGTTTTAGTTACACATATTCAAACGAGATATTTTTTTTTTTTTTTTTAAAAATTTCACTCTACTAAACATTTATCGTTATTTATAATATAGAACAAAAATATAGAGCCTTTTTTAAGTAGAAAAATTTAAATCTTAGTAGTTAATAACTACTAAGTACATTTTATATAGTAGTATGTATATAAAGAGAAGAAAAAATTTGTTGAAATTTGTGAGGAATTTCAACATATTTTAAAACAAGTATAGCATCCGTTATAGAATTTTATCGCTTTTTTAATTCTTTGGTTAATCTTAAAAGCAGCAATTTTCTCTTTATTCTAAGAGTATTTCATTTTATAAGTTTGTCATAAGATTTATTTAAATTCATCGTTACATAAATTTTTAGACAAATGTAATTTTGATTAAAATAAAAGAAAAATACAATAAAAAAAGATATTTTTACAAGCTTTCTACAGCTATTTGTTTTGTTCCCTCGTGAAATGTTTTAAAAATAATTTCAATTATACAATGCGTTTTTGTATACCTTTTTACTAAATTTCCCGAAAATTATCTAATCAAATTATTGCAGAACAGTTTTCTACAAAGTTCCTTCCTTCCATTCATTCCATTGAAGATAATAGAGCTCTTGGTTAGGGATCCCCCACGCACGCACGCACACGCACAGCTTATCTCCTACTCGTTAATCTCTTTCCTCATCAGAAATTGAAAAAAGAAGTTTCTAAGCAATGATACATGATTGCGCTTCATTACATATTTATATCTTTTCTGAATATAGTGGAGGATATCAAATCAAAAACGAATTTTTCATATTATAGTTAGAATATTTAAGTAAATTTAGACTGCATTATCCATGGAACCAATCAATGCAATTAAATATTGTATCCTATAATTCACTGGAAACTTTTGAGTTGTAGTAGAGCTCAACTCTTTGTTTATCATCCACTGGAAAAGTATAAAAATATGTTCATATCTGCACTGTTTCTCTCCAAATACTTTAAAATAGTACTTGGTATAGATATTTTAAAGATCATATTTCTCACTCATTTGTTTCTTGTTCCCGATTAGGTAGAATTTCTTTAATTCTAAGTTCAATAAAGAGAAAACTCTGGATCCAAAAATCATACATATGCGCCAATCATTTGGAACTTGATTTTTTTTAAAATTACACTGCTCAAATAATATGTAGCAAAGATATATTTTTTAATTGTGTAAATAAATTCATTCATTTTATTGTAAGCTATATTTTAAATCCTTTTAAGCAAATCAGAGAATGAAAAGTTCACTTAATATTTTATTATAAATCCTTAGTAAAGATAATTATTTCTATTTCAGTATTTGTATCACGAATTAATGAAATCGAATTGTATTAATTATTCATAAATATCTTTAAATTATTATATTTAATCACTGAATAGCAAATTTTAAATATAAATTAGTAATTTATGTTGAAACTTAAATTGTCAGCTCTAAGGATTTACGAAATGCGTACTAACAAAAGAAATAGCAGCCTCTTGAACTTCTTTCCTCTAAATCTTTTTTGTTTCTCCCACTCATAGAATTTTATTGTCCACTACAATTAAAGCTAGTTGCATCCATTTCATTTTAGTTCCGTTTACTTCTCCCCTGTGATACCCATGATAAAAACACACACGTTATTGAGAATAAAAATAATTTTTCCCATTCAAAGAAATTATTCCGAGGTTATATATATATATATATATATATATCGTGAATTTTTCGAATTCCAAGTTTACAGTAAGATTGCAAGCGAGAGAGCTAGTTGTAGTTTTCTATTTCAAGCTTTCGTGTGGGGGGAGGCTCCAAATAAAGGAAAGTTAGATAGTAAAAAGGCAAAATGTCTCATCTTATTAAACATATTTCATTATAACAATCCTGTTTGATATGCAGGGAAATTTTCATCATGTTTTAAATTTTTAAAATGAAAAAAAATTCATCATTCATCACATTTTTTAAATATTTAAATCCTTTTCAAAACGAAATTTCGAGGAATTGTTAAGCAGCATAACACGTCGCGTTGAATATTTTCTCAAATCAAATCCGTACTAACTAACAATACTTGTGGATTCGTGATTTACAATAATTCTTTGTCAATTCAATTCTCCTTCTCAAAGGCAAAAAGAAAAAAAAAAGTTCTGTTTTGAAATGAAAAAATTTGACATCTCATTTGAAATTAATCCGTTTCTTCTACTTTTTTTCAGTTTCATAGATCAACTTTCTATGCATTTCATTCTGAAAAGTGATAACAAATAAATTCTACTGTCGTGCAAAGGATACTGTCTATTGTATAGCACTGAGTACTATACAATAATCAAGTACAGTAATTCAAAAGACATAATATCTTAAGGGGACATGGTACGATTTACGCAAGAATTTTTAATTTAAGGGTTTTCAAAACAATTTTTGGTTGCTTCCTATGTGTGTATATTGCCTAAGACAGATTTTGCGCTCAAAATTTCATAAAAAACTAGCTATTTAATTTTTTAAGGAAAAAAAAATTTGTGAACTGATTTTAAAATGCGATTACAAAATTTTACGTACACACATGAAATTGGATTTACATGTACGTTAAACTATGTATAACAAAAGTTGGTATGGATTTTACGATAACATGATTGGTATTCTTACAATACTTCTTTTTATGAATGCTTATTGAAAATTCCTTAAAAAATGTACAAGTTCTGAGTTCAATTATTTTTAAAAAAATAACAATTGCTTTGATTCAAAAATGCATACCAGCTTTTGTTACATGTACTATTAGCAATAGGTAAAAAAAAATTTAAAGCATTAGGCACAATATAGAAAAAAAGGCCTTAGCATTTTAAATGAAGACAAACTAGCGATTTTATCTTTCTCTGAGATAAGTAAGCTTAAAGTTTTGATTTGCCTTAGGGATGTGAATAAAAACGAACGTAAAAGCTATCATAGTTCTGTGTTTTTTAAGTTTAGAGCGTTAGAATTTTGTGAGGTTATAGAAAAGTATATAAAGAATAATTTAGGCTAAAAAAATTAGATTTGATTTTTTGACAGATTTTGTCAATTGAATCGTACTGTGTCCCCTTTACATATCACTGAATATAAATTAAGCATCACTTTACACATTCATAAAATATTATTAAAAACCACTAAATCAGCCTGTTTTAAAATCGAAATTAATTTTTAGAAAATAATTCATTAAGTTCTACACACATTTAAAAAAGAGGCAAATTAATCAGAACTATCACTTATTAAATTAACTTAAATTTCAGATAATTTTCAGCACCTAAAGGTAAATGCTCTCAAAATTTACCTTATCTCTCTCGATCAACAGAATTTACCTACAATTCACAACACTTTGATTTTACCTGGTACAACTCGACACAGAACAATTGCAATATTTTATAGTTTAAGAACTGCTGCTATCTAATTATAAATTTTTCTCAAGAGGTCTTGAACGACTCCTCGTCAGATGATGCTATAGTCAGTTATCCAATTATTTATCGTTTTAGAACTTCTCAAAACATCTTCTTCTGACATCGAAGCTGTATTGATAGTTTGAAGAAAAAGGGAGAAGAGTTCTCCCTTTTCAATTTATAAAAGAAAATAACACTCGAATTCGAATTTCGCTAATATTATTTTGGAAGCCGCTTTTGCTCGAGCAAAAACGGGATCCTAAAATCATGAGAGTTCATCATAGGAGCTAACTTCCGATATGAAGTTTTTCAAAACTTTCTTTTTCTGTTAGTTTCAGTTCTGTCGTCGGATATTTGATTCGCACTTTTGAGCGCAAGAGGTTATTTAATACCTTAGTCAATATATAAAAAATAAAAATAAAATAAATCGAAAAGTTTTATAGAAATTTCAATAAAAAAATGACCTTTTCTTAATCAAATTTAATACTAGGTCTTAGATTTTCTTAAGACTCATTTTTGAAAAACCTTTTTTTGTAAAGAAAACGAAGCTTCACACAAAATTTATATCACAGGTTTTAAAAAAACAAAAGTCAATTTTCATTCTCTATTTTATACTGAAGCTCTTCATTCACGATTCTTTTAATTTTCGATTTAGCTCAGTTAGAAGATTGCCAAAGTAGTTTGAAATCTCTTAAACCAATTCTGAATTTTTAAATAAGAGATTGTAAAATAAAGTTTTCGAAAAAAATTTAAAAATAGAATAAAAATTTGACGACATAATTCCAAAAAATTGCATGGAATGAAGGGAAAATGTACAGATTAAGAAACTTATTTTGGTGTAGTGACCAACCTCGTAAATACTGCAATTAACAAATTCACAAGCTTTTCTTGTTTTACAGATTTAGAGATGGTGCGGTTTCCCAGCTAAATTCCCCATTTATTCTGGGAAACCTCGGAAAATTTTTCGTTTTGAATTATCCTCCTGAGAGGATATTAAATGTTTATGTTAATTAAGGATTTATGGAAAAATATTACCTATTTTAACTCGATACGGGTCAAGTACTTAAGCTGAAGAAGACTTTCGAGTAGCTTGTATCTATATCTCAGTGAAGATACATGTATTCCACTTGATAAAGAAATTTAAATCCTTTAACCGAATTTTTTTGTGCAGAAGAGAGAGAGCTAAGCATTTACACAGTTTTTCTAAGAGATGTGTATTATAGAGAGAAAAAAAGCTTTTCGAGTAAGAACTTTTAAAGGATCATTAATAATATAAATTTATTATCATTAATCTATAAAATTTTGAATTCGTGGCATTGCACGATATTCAGTATTATACCTATATTCTAATGGACTTGTTGCATTTCTCTCAATTAAAATTAAAATATTGATATAGCTATTAAAAATATTTCATAAAATTTTAACTTTAATAACAGTTTTTTCTTAAGAAAAATTATTTCAAAAATCTGTGCACATTGCGTGACACTGAAAATACACCAAGAAGTGGCCAGAAAATTATACAACTTTCAGGGTAGTTGCATCTCACTAAGTGTTGCAAATGATGCAAAATGTGTAGCTCTCCAGCACTCATTTAGTAAATTATAAGTGGTAGGAGCCTGCGGAGTGGCCAGTTTTGATACCATTATTTCTGCTAGAAAAATTATTATAGAATTAATATTTTCTTGTCTTAGAAGGCAAGTGTATTAGCAGAAAATACCAGACCGTCATCACACACACACACATGGTGTAGTTCTGGAAGATAGACTATTTTATGAGGAGCATGGTGGTTTGTGGTTGAGAAGGACAAGTTGATCCATACGTCAAATCTCTGTTGAACCTACTTAGTTACATTCACTAGCTGTGACAAAGATAATTGGAACAAGGAAATGTAGCTAGTTTGGGGGGTACCATGCTTGTAGAAGAATGTCAGCACGAATGAATCATATCATCCACCGACAAGTGGCTGTGATTCCTATAAGCCGCTTCTACCATAACTTTGCAGAATGTGCAAAATATTCTTGATGTTAGATTATCAGCTGTAATCATTACTCATTTATTGGTTACTAGTGGCTTACCCTCATTTCGTCCATTAAGACCCAAGAACATGGACTCCACAACACAGACAACTCAGTTTGCAAAGGTGCTGAACAAAAGGGACATGGACGATGGAACGGTACAGGGTAGTGTTCTTTGTTTTTCCAGCGTTAGTCGTCGAGTACTCGTGTGGTGGCCACCTGGTGACATCTAATCCAGCCGCATTTCTGGAATGACCTACCGTATGCCATAGTGACATTATTGTGTATTATAGCAGGTCACTTCTGGTTCATATTCAGGACACTATGATGGCCCAATGATTCGTGGATGATGTACTGCTGATGATGACACTTTTTTTCCTTCGGAATGAGCCTAATACACTTTACCAACAGGATAATGCACACTGCACCCATCAGCCAATATGCTTTGAAAGGTTTACATCTATCCCGTCAAATATCTTACCGATAGAACAAGTCTACACATGATAGGAGGTCGCTTGCATGCTCTTCCACCTTTACACTCAAGAGAAGAACACAGGTAAATGATAGCAAGGAATGGAGAGCCATCCCTCAGAACGTCATCCCTTGTTTCACTGACTCTGAACCTAACCTTTTGTTCCTTCGTGTTTCCCCGTAAAGGCCCGTTTACGTGGACGAAAATTGCCGGCAATATACCGGCATGGATCCTCTTTCGAGGCGTTTACATGACGACCCGGCAAAATGCCTGGTAGAAAAGGAGGTTTGATTTTTGCACCCGCAATAGGGCAGGGGATTTGGGGGTAAAATGCGGGAACATTTTTTAATTTTCCCATGATGCATTGCGCCAGATCTTTATTTATTCAAAGATGGCTGCTGTTGTGGATTGCGCGCGTTGGTGTACAGAAGAAATACAGCTCAGATTACCATTTTATTTCCCTAATATACCAAAATATTTTTTTCCCTAAAATAAAAGCATTAAAAACCTGATTTTATGAAATAAGAATTATTACTTTGCATGTATGTTTCCAATATTTTAATAAGATAATACATATACTTTAAGACATTAGTTTTTGAGATTAATTTGAAATTATTACAATATAATTCTTATGGATGTACATAATAAAATTGCATTTTTTTGTTATTTTTCCTGATTTATCTTATTGAGTGTTTCCATACAAGTAAAAAAGTAGTACTATCTTTTTATTAAATAACTCCATAGGGGTGTATTGGAAAATTTTTTTTTACTTTGAAAATTGATTAAAATGTGATATAACCAATAAATAGAATTAACTGTTTTATATTCCCATTCCCATGAATTTATGAGGATAAGAGCTTAATAAGAAAATTTCTTTTTTCTAAAATCTTCAAATTTAATCCATTTAATTTTTATTATTAAAGCGAATCATGATTTACTGAACCAAAAGATATCCTTTTATATACATATTGAATTGAATGGGCAAGTACAAAATTATTTTATAAAAGTAGGCTAAATATTACTTTTTTTCTCCTCGAAGGGTTAAATAATCCCTCAATTATGAAACATACTATGAACAAGTTCTTATGAAAATATTGTACATTAAGGAAAATACACACTTTCTTACAAACAAAAATTAATTTAGCTTTTTAATTAAAGGTGGTTAATATGAAAGTCTTGATTAATAATTAGGAATTCTTCTGAGATTGAAAAGTGTGAAATAGCTTTTAACATCATTTAAAGGTTTTGGGCATCTGAAATAATCTGACAACAAACAAACATTTGATATGTTTTATAGTCTGACTTCCTTTCTAATTATAACCCTTCAAAAGGTTTGAACTTTTTAAAGAAATGTTTGTCTCCAACATTCAGAAAGAAAGAAATTTGACTTTTTTGTATAAATTAAGAAACATGTTTAAAGAAATATGCTTTTTAATAAAATTATTTTATAGTGGATTGAATTAAATTGTTTTCACGAAAATTCTTATTAGACAGTTTTATTTAATAATCAAACTCATTTTAACATATATCATTTATTGACACTTAATTTTAACATTACATGAATGCACTATAAGTGAATAAAGCATTTCATGATATGGTATATAAATCAGACTCTGTGGATGTAACACTATACTATAAGGACAAATCGAGGATCTAACTGCAAATATTCAACGTGCATAATACCTTGTACAATTAGCACATCTCGATTTTTATCTTATTGATAATATCTAATAAATCTCTTGGGAAATCTTATGAATGGCTTTTTCAATTTATTTACAACAAAAAAGTATTAATTTTAAAAATATTTACAAAGAGTATTAAATGTCATCAATCCAAACAAATAAAAGGATACAGTAAAGAAAATTAAAGAAAATCATCTAAATCAAAGATTAAAAAGCGAAAAAAGGTCAAATTATGCAGAATTTCTAAAACTTTCACTTTATATATATCATTAAGTTTATGACATAAAAACTTAAATTTTTAAACACCTAATGCAATTAATAGTAAAGAAAAATTTAAAAAAAATTTGTATCTTAAAAGTTTCTGTGAATTTTATTTACTCTAATTTCAACACTATCAAAATTAATTTAATCAAATCAATGCTTTTTTTATATAAACATTTACAAAAGTAAGATCTGAAAAGGTCTTCCTTTGTTTACAAAGAAATTAATGGCAAAAACTAGTCTTAATACATTACTGATGACAAATTAATTCCCAATGAAATAAGAGTTTCAGTTGAGCTGAAACTTCTACACCACATAAAAGTTTTAAGACCTAGATGCATTTTAGGTTCTCATTATTCCATATTGGATTGCTTCAGAGCAATCACAGCTTATGAAGTAAATAATGAAATTGCCCTTTTCTCTTAATTCATGTAACTGAAATTCTACAAGAAAAATTTATTCTATAGCTTCACAAAAAATATACATAGTAAAAGTACTCACAAAAAAGAAATTTCATAAAAATTTTTATCTTAAAACTTGTTGCTTTGGGGAGGAGGGGAGGTTTTATTCTCCTCAAATTAAAAAAAAAGTGTATGAATTAATTATGTACAATAATTTTAACTTAGTAAAAATAGGGAAATAATCTTTAAATTCAAAGGACAAGTAATTGGGTTGTCTGTTCTTTAAAATTAATTAAATCTACAAGAAAAACAGCGAGCTATGTGAAATATACTACACATAGGAACTAGAAAGCAACAACAGGAGATTGCATTACGTTATCTACAAAACTTTTCATGGTATTTTTGAGAAATTGTATATGGTATGGGCCCAGATTAAATGAAATATCACAAGAATTTTGAAATTTCAAATCTCTTACAAACTGGCAAAGTTATAAAATCCACTTCTATACAGTCAACTTTCTGAATTTACATAAAACAAATTTGAATACTGAAATCATGCAACTTATAGAAAAAAGTTGAATAAAAGAAACAAATACACATATAAAATGGCAATGTAACTATTTTTTATAAAATATCTCTATACACTTTTTTTCATGTCCTAAAAATACAATAAACCTTCGTATAACAATTGTTCATAACTGTAAAATTACATATTAAATACTGAAGCTTAAACTACCTTAATTTTCCTTACATTAATTTTTATTAATAAATCTTCTCATTGCATATACTTATAAGTACATCACTACAATCTTTTCCTCTAAAATATACAAAGCATTATCTTCTGTTTTAACGGCAATATTTGATTTTTTTTACTGAACATATCAACACTCCATGCACACCTACTTCTACCTGTTACTGTATGTATAGTGTTAAATATACTTCAGTTCATCCAAATTTTAACTTATTTGGGGAAAAGCAATTACATGTTATTTCGTTATCACTGATATGCAATTAAAGTATCTTTTCATATAATAAATTTATACTTTAAAAAAATGGAAGATGAAATGACATCAGGGGAAAAGATTCGGAATTCTTGCTCTAAAATTTAACTTTTGAAAATATATTAATAAAGTTAGACTAAATTAATTAAAATCATCATTAATTCAACAAGTTATCAAAGTTTATCATTAATAAATTGTGCTCAATTCTAATGAAAATCACAATTTGTATTAATTGTAAACAAGATTCTTTTACCAGGGCAATCCTAAATTTCCTGAAACTTCTCAGTTCCCCAAATTATACATGAGCAAAATATTAAATTACTTCAAATCTTCTCTAAAAAATGCTAAATCAGTACTCGTACCATTCCAAAATTAGGAACATATGTATTAAACTGCTGACTAATTTCGCCAAGCAAAAAGACATCACAAATTTTTTTAAAAATTAGATCACTATTATTGTTACTGTGATCAGGAACTGGTTTCACTATTGGCTGTATATCGCAGCATTTGGCGGTTTTTTTATTTGAAGAAATTGATCGATATCATACTTATGCAAGCGCCCCAAATTTGTCCTTTCAACATACGTCACACAAAAATATCAGTGATTTTGGACGATTAACCCCTTAATTTTGAAAAAAGCTCTCTGAAATTACCTTTTTTTACTGAATTTTTCATGAATATAGATTATTGCAAACAATAATCATAGAATTGATCCAAATATATTTCTGGGTCAATATTTGTAACTAACTCAATGCAACAAATTTATTTTGGACTTAAATTTATTACAGGATAATATCAATATACATGAGCCTTTTAGACTTTAATACTTATGTCAAAATTAAAATCCAGAGTATTCTTATGCTCAATACACATATTTTAGATAGATTTCTTTAACACAGGCATGTCAAACACGCGGCCCGCGGGCCACATGCGGCCCGCCAGCACGTAGGTGGCGGCCCGCGGAGACATTTTACAAAATTAATTACATTTTTCTAAATAAATCTTTATAGTTTTTTTTTTATTTTAAAATTTATTTCCGGTAAACTTTTTAAAATTTATAACATATTAACCTGTTATCTATTCTTGTTTTTAAAAAATCCTATTCAATTATAGAAATAGCCCTTAAATGAAAATAATTTAATTTTTTTATTTAATTTTTTTTCATTTAATTTTGTTATAATAAATTAGTTTTTATTTAAGTTTTAAATGCATTTATGAATCTTATTTGTTATAGATCGCACTACGACTAATCCTTTTTGCGACTTTTATTTCTCTTTGAAGTGTCCAATCAGCGAGAGACGAATAGCGGGATGTCAGAAGCAGTTGAAATATTATTTTTTCAAATTTAAAACCTTAGATGGGCCAAGACAAAATGTAATAATTATTCAATAGTTTGTGAATGAAAGTTGATTTTGGTTTTTATTCGAATTAAACTAAAAAGTTATTTAATAAACAGAATCAAACTCCAAGAACAGAGTAAGAAAAGATGAATTGAAGATGAACATCGTAATTCTCAAGAAAAATGGGAACTGCAATATTTTTATGCCCAAAGCAAGAATAAAACATAGTGCCTGACATGTAAAAACTGAAATTCAGTTTCTGAGGGATATAACTTTAAAAGGCTGACACAAATCCAAACTCAAACTATGACAAATTTGTTGCGAAACTTTGTGAATACGAGTTGTCGGAATTGAAATCAACTCTTAAAAAATGAAAAAAGTGTATTCACTACATTTGTTGAGAGTGTGAGTTAAATATTAACGTCGCACTGCTCAGCAACTCGAGGGCGTTTGGTAACGGACCATGGTCAAGTGATGAGGTCGGAGGACGTTTTAGCATCGACATATTTAATGTGCATCGGATTCATTGATACAAGGTTTAAACTTATATGACTCGAGTTCATTACCTTAACCGCTAGGCTACCGCAGCACCTAAATTTGTTGAAGACTATACAACAGCAGTAAAAACTAATTATATATTATCACTTTTTTTAATCGTAAGCATAGATCGAAACCTTTTACTAAAGAAGAATTTTTTTTAATGGTTAATTAAAGGGAATGAATTTCTGTATTTACTCGAATCTAAGCTTCATTTTTTTCCAATGTTAATGCTACTGAAAATCGGACAAGGGTTAGAATCGAAGGGAAAGAAATTTGTTGGATGGGGTATTTAGAGTACTTACGAGGGCATGTATGTAATTAAAAGTTTATAATACTAATAACATAAAAAAATTATTCCTTTCTTATTAGTTCTCATTTTAAATTTATTTTATTTTCGCAAAATTTGATATCGATAAACCCTTTTTCACTATTTTTCATCTTTCATAAAAATTTGTTGAAAATTTGGGGTGCCGCTTAGAATCGATGGCGGCTTAGATTCGAAAATAATGGTATGTCCAGCACAAATAAAAAAAATTTAAAAGTGTAAGTTTAAGTCGAAATTCTGTAATTAGCAGAGGTCATGAAATCGTCGAGTCGATTCATGTATTATGCGTAATACATATTTTTGATGTATTTAAAGAAGTTTTCTAACAAAGTGTTCCCGGGGAAAAAAAGTTGGTTTGTCTTGCTACTAATAGCGAACCTACCGTGCCCAGTATTACTAAGGGAGCAGCGAGATTAAAAGAAACAAGAAAACAGCATGGTAATAATAATTTTAAACATTTTTATTGTATTATTTCATAGCAAGTACTGTTCTTTGGGATGAACTATGATATATTGGACATGTTTTAAAGTAGTTAGTAAAATTGTAAACTACATTCGAGCATGTAGACTTTAACACCGTACATTTGCTTCATTTCTGGAAGATACAGAATGTGAATTTATCGGTCAACTATATTACATGAAAGTTCAATGAATTTCGATTCATAAATTGTTAAAACAATTTTTTAATTTCCTGGGAAAAATTTATTATTTTCTTGGAAACAACGAAAAAATTAGGAATGTGCTAAATTAAAAGACGAGAAAATAATGAAAGAAGAAAAAGATTCTGAATTAAAAGATGAAGTATTATCAACTGATAAAACCCCTGTCTTTCTCAGTTGATTTTAAAAGTCTTAAACTTAAACTTATCTTAAGCTTCAAGGCAAAAATACTTTTGTTGCAATGCTATCTGATACCAACACTTTCAAACAAAAATTATTACAAACAAATTATTACAAACAGAGAGAGAAAATATCTCACTTTGAAAGCATTCAAAATGTATTGTTTTAATCACTTAAATTAAAATTTACAGAATATTCTCACGAAATTCAATTGTTAAAGATGGAATTCGATCTCGAAAATATTTTCTAAATTTTAAAAATTTTGAATTACAATTTCAAATTCTTAACTTCCCCTCTATCTATCGATATTGAAAATGTTGATGAAAACTTACAAACAGAATTAATTGAAATCTATTGTGATTCTTTGCTGAAGCAAAAATGTTTGGAAGTTGAAACTAGATTTTTATACATATTCATCTGTAGATCGGTTTCTTAAATTGTTATCATTTGTTACGTGTATAATGAATGGCTATGTTTTTTTTAATTGAGAGCATTTATAAACCCCGCGCACCCCACAATGTATCACACGGGGGCGAATAACACAAAGGAAAGATTTCAACACAAACATATATGCCTCCGGGATTCGAGCCCAGAGGCCCTACCGTACCACAATCAGCGTCACTAACCAGTATACCGGATGGACGGCTCAAGGCTATCTTTGGAAGCATTTATGTATGAGATAAATTTTCTTCTTTAAAGGAAAATAAAAAATTCTCAAAGGTCCAGATTAAATGATAAACATTTATCGTCATTTTTTAATACTACATCAGCTCAATGTGTTCAACCAAGTTCTTATGACTTAAGTTGAGAGAAAACAAACGATGTCAAATATCTTCTAAAATAAATATTAAATTGTATTTCGCATTATAACTTTTACTTTGTTTTTTTTTATAAAACAATATAAAACATGTATAGTTTAAAAATAAAAGGAAATATTAAACGATTATATGTATAATATATAATACCTTGAGTTTTATAAATAAGAAATAATCATTCTAAAAATCCTGTTTTATTAATTATTTGAGCATTTAAAAAACATGCGGCCCTCAACTTAATATAAATACTTCATGTGGCCCGTGATATCAAATGAGTTTGACATGTCTGCTTTAACACTATGTTAATGTTTCAGTAACATGTGTATAGTCTTTATATGAAATTTATCATCAAAATTATTGAATTTTACATTTTGATAACCCTTGTGCAAATACCAATAAATGTATATTTGTTATCCATAGCAAAAAAAAAAAAAAATGATACATTTGTGTGACAAATTTATACCAGTCGAATTTTGAAAAACAAATGTGCTAAGAAATCCTCACACGTACCACATAATAAACCATTTTGAACATGCACAGAGAGAACAGGACTTTTATATTCAGTAAATGCACACAAATATATTTTCTACAATACACACATTTTAATTAAAAATTTTAATGCCTTTATTTTTTACCACATTCAGAATTTAATTCTCAATAAATTATATCTTTGTACTAAAATGGTACTGCGAATATACTTTCAAAATGTTGCATAATTTTTTACATATGGTAATTTTCATTTCTAATGTTTGAAAGTGGTATTTGATTCACACACACACACACATCAAGTATAGACATTAATGAACATGTAGTAAATTAAGATATTTTTCCATTTCTGTAGTGAATGCTTTTCGAACTTTTTTTTTCTCATAAGAATGTAAAATTATTTTGTAAAATACATTATATGTTTAACTTTTTATATGTATGTTCTCTATATAATTTAATTTAAAATAAACAAAAATTTACTTTGAAGTAATTACTGTAGACATTATCCAAAATCCTTTTAGAAGTTTCTTTTGTGAACACAAAAATAGTAAGATTAGAGCTCGATTTTAGGTGGCGACGGTTTCTAAGTGGTTGGTATTGAAAACAAGCCTATTCAAAGTGGTCGAGACATAATAAACAGTGAGGAGATGTTTAAAATCTTTACGCTTCATCATTATTATCCAAGTTTATAAAACACTCGCATTTTTGCCAGGATATTAAACAAAAGATTTTTTTCTTACAATCATCTTATCTTTTACTGTAATCGAGCAACCACATACAGTTAAGTAGGAAATTTTAGTGGGTGTATTGCAAAAGTGTAAGAGCAAAATAGTCTTAGCAATAATAGTTAAAAAAAAAAAATGTTAGGCTTGTTTGGCGGTAAGTAAACGAAAACATAATCACGTCCTCTTCATGACAATCGCGCTAAAAATTCTGGTTGTTTCTATGGTTAGAGTCTGGTTGTTTCTATGGTTGTATAGTCACGTGAATCTATCAACCAATCACCAGATTCTCATGTAAACGGGCCGAAAAAAAATACCGGTAAAAAGCCGACTTTTCTCCCTAATTCCAAATTGCCGGCATTTTGCCGGCTTGCATGTAAACGGGCCTCTAAGGCTAGACTCTAGTGGTAGCTCTACTGTCTGCTGAGCTGTGGTTTTTCACGCTTGCGAGTATCATTTCAAAATAAAAATTACTCATTGTTTGTTGTTTTCTCTCTGTTTGCAAAGTTCCCTCTCTCTCTGGTCACTTTTTGATATTGCATTTCAAAGTCACGTAGAATAATTATACAAAGAAAACTAAAGAATTATTACCACTGCACACTTAAGCTTTATTCGAGTCTTTTTCATCATATTTTTTAATAGTAATGTCAGTTGAATCATTTACATTTTGCTTTCAGCTAAATCAGAAAATTTTGATAACATATCGTTTTAATGAATTTCAAAAAACAAAACTTTTTTGTTATAATTTATGACTAATTTTTTAAGAAAACAATTTTTTTCTTATAATTTTGTAATAAATATCAAATTTTAAAAAAGCAGAGATTTTTTTTCTGAAACGAAAGATAATTAAATGAATGATATGTAACGAATATATGGGAGATATCAAATAATTTGAATGATAATAATAATGTAGAGGATAAATGTCACAGCGCTGTGTTATATAAAATTATGGTCAGCAGATACCCTTTTTATGTCTCAAATATTAAATAATTTTAGTTGGATACGAAGTATTAATGTTCTCTTTTTTATAATTTTCTCTATGGTTTTCAATAATTCATAAACATTCAGAATCATTGTTGTCACAGGCTACAGTAATGTCCGATCTTTTTTTACACTTTATTATTACTCATAATATAAATTAGAGCGTTTGATTTTTCAGAATGTGCGCATTAATAGTATTACATGAAATAAAAGGAAAAAGATTGATGAATTCAAAAGTGACATTTTCTAGGGAACTAATTTCCTGTTTGAATTCCGTTTCTCACGCTTGAACACACAAGTTTAAGTTAATCGGATTATTAACATGTCTTGCTCTGAAAAATAGCTTTATAATTCCGGATACATTGATTTCTTTTGCGGAAATATTTGTTCTGAAACAAATGGTAGCAATTTCCAAAAATTGTTAAGAGTTGTTTTAAATTTATGTAATACATTTATACAGAAAATAAGATTCTGATTGTGAACGACACGGGTTTTTCAAAATTTAAAAGGGTTTTAAGTAATTGAGAGGAAAACACACACATTTACACATTTCTTCTTAAATGCATGTGTGTATCGCGCATCTGTGATACATATTAATAGTACGAAAATTGCATTCTTATTTTTTTTACCGTAAATAAAAATCTTCAATTTTTATTCCTTTCTGATTAGAAACAAATGATGTATTGTTATTCTAAGTCATTACTAAAAACTCTTCAAATAAAAAGATGTTAATTCATTTGATGGAATTATATATTTTAGAACTGAATTTTTTAAGTACTTGTAGAAAATTAAATCCGGTTTGTGAAGACATGAACTCCAAGTAAAAACTGTAATATGTATTTATACTCATTCTTTCTATATTTATCATATTATATAAATATCCTTAGTTTAAACGTAATGAAGAAAAAAAAGAGAGTAATTTGTCTCTTACTTGAACTTTATTGTTTTATCGTAATTTATTTATTAAAATAAAATTTTTAAAAAATTTCTAAGAATTTACCCATCTAAATTCAAATAAAAACTACCGTTAAATTTGAATGCAAAAGGGAAATAATTGTTATATAATGTTTACAAATTAGAATGAAGATTGTTTTCTGTGCTATATAAATTGTAATACACCTCGCTTTACACACTTTTTAGAATAGTTTTTAGATAACTTTTGCATACTTTTCTCTAATTCGCTTAAATAAGCATCAATGTATAAGTATTCATGCGAAATATTTTTATAATGGCGAATATAAAATGTAGAGTCGAACAGAGAGGAATCCAATGCCTATATATGACAAATACATTTAAATATATATGCAAAAACTAGAAAACATGGCAAAGAATTGAATTATTTAAATTTATCGATTACTTGGAAAAATAAAGTGTTGAATTAAAAATTTGTTTGCTGACATTTCATTTGATAATCAAGAAAACAAATGAAAATCAAACCTTCGGTTTTTTAGGGGAACTTTTTTCCTCTTTCCATTGAAATTGTATCATTTTCATAATATACATGACACATTAATAACTTAAAAATATATTTTTGAAATATTTTTCAATTAAAATCTTCTTCTTACTATTTAGTTTTGAAAATTTTTTGAAATTTAATTTTATATAACGTTTTTGGGACTCTTGAAATTGCAAGATTGTTCTTCACTTATCTATTTTGCCGAATAGAAAAGAGACCATAAAATTCCACCCGGCATAACTTCTCGGGTGAGTGAGCGAATATTAACGTCCCACTGTTCAGCTACGCGAGGGCTTTTGGGGACGGTCCGCGTCATTTTGAACCATGGTCAAGTGACGCGGACGACACCTGAGCTGGCACCCCCTCTCCTAACTACCACACCAAGCCAACGGGAGGACGTTTGAGCTCTTGACAGATTTTGCGTGCATCGCTCCCCTACACGGCGGGTCTTCAGTGGTACTGGGATTGAACTCATGACATGCTAGCCACAATCCGATGCCTAGACCACTCGGCTACCACGGCCACCGTAACTTCTCGGATTTAGAATAAGTTGTGTGTTCAAGTCCCGGTCACGAAAGATCCTTGCAGAGGGAATGACTCCCGTTAATTCTGCCGCGACTCAAAGCCCTGAGACTGGAGTGGTGTGGAAGTTTGAAGAGGGTGGGCCAACTCGGGTGTTATCCTCGTCACTTGCTCCAGATGCAAATTTACGAGGGTGATAACCAATATCAGTAATGTAGCTTCTGAGTGTGACCGTTAAAAAACAATCAACAATCAATCCATCCATCAGATTTAAAATAAATGAGACTCATATTACTTAAAAAGGTTCAGAATTCCTAGATTTGTTGCCGCAACCCAGAATGGGATGTTAACAAACAACCCGAAATTTTTTTAAAAATTTGTAATGATTTATAAAAACAAATAAAATGGCCCAACATTTTTAAAAAGTCAAGTGAGATATATATACCATTATTGTTTTGGGAGTCACTTGATTGATCATCGGGGCTCAGTTCGAAATGAGAAAACACTTTTTTGCATGAATCAGTTAAATTTAGATCGCATAAACCTGCAAACACTTTGATTGGTAGAAGATATTCATGTCTTGGCTCCTTTTTCTGAATTGCAAATCAATAGCTTTCGTGATCCCACTTTGGATCTCTATAATGACAATTCAGAAGCTGTGGAAGCTTCTATAACAATCCCCATGTCATCCCGATTGTCACTTTCTTTCTGTTTTTTAAGCTTGTCGAATGGTGAAATGCAGTCGAAAAGCTATTTGAGCTTTTTTTCATCTCATTACGCATCTAGTTCAATGGTAACGTGCTTATATATGGGTAGAATCTCATATGCGAGGCTCTGGCTTATTCAAAGCAAGTAGACGAATGGTAAGCCTAGAAATGGAACTTTCTGCCTCCAATTTCGGATACTGAATTCCATTCCAGCAGCTCGTTCCAAAATTTTAGAATTTGAATGTTAGAACTAAAGATATTTGAATATAAATTTTTATTACAATCAATTCACACTATGACGTTTGATTCAATAATGGTAGCGTGTTTGAAATATAAAAATTTAGTTTAATTGTCACAGCTATTATTTACATTAATATACAAGTTTTCACTATGAGATGATTTTAGAGTCCAAAATAATTTTGTGAGGGAGGGATCTTGTTGATGTATTTTCTCTCTTCCGTGGTTGACCGACGTCCGCGCGTCCCCTTTCACTCCAACATCCGGTGGTGGCGAAATGCTTACCTCGGGTCAAAGGTTGCAGGAGCTAATTAAGACACGTCCGTCGCAGTATATTAGCGACTGCATGTGGTTTTGCACGTGTAGTCATCATTCTTCTAAAACTGACCCGGCCGTGGGAAGCAAGTCCCAGATGTCTCAAGGGGGAACGCACATACGTCACAACACTTAAGTTATGTATAAAAAAAGAAAGGGGGAAGAAGAGAGAATTTAAATAAACTCTCTCACACACCTCACTTTTTAAAAATGTAGGGCCATTTTATTTGTTTTTATAAATCATTACAAATTTTAAAAAATATAGGGTTGATTGTTTGTTAACATCCCATTCTGTTGCGGCAACAAATCTAGGAATTCTGAACCTTTTAAAGTAATATGAGTCTCATTTATTTTAAATCTGATGGATGGATTGATTGTTGATTGTTTTTTAACGTCACACTCAGAAGCTACATTACTGATATTGGTTATCACCCTCGTAAATTTGCATCTGGAGCAAGTGACGAGGATAACACCCGAGTTGGCCCACCCTCTTCAAACTTCCACACCACGCCAGTCTCAGGGCTTTGAGTCACGGCAGAATGAACGGGAGTCTTTCCCTCTGCATGGATCTTTCGTGAACGGGACTCGAACACACAACTTATTCTAAATCCAACATGTTATGTATGGTGGAATTTGATGGTCTCTTTTTTATTCGGCAAAATAGATAAGTGAAGAACAATCTTGCAATTTCAAGAGTCACAAAAATGTTATATAAAATTAAATTTCAAAGAATTTTAAAAACTGAATTGTAAGAAGTAGATTAATTGAAAAATATTTTAAAAATATAGTTTTACGTTATTAATGTGTTATGTATTATGAAAATCATACAACTTCAATGGAAAGAGGGGAAAACTTATGATTCCCCCTCCTAAAAACTGAAGGTAAGTTCAGTGTTTTAAAAAACTTAAGAAACACATGTTAGATAATTTAAAATTTAATTAATACATAAAATAACTGATCAACAAACAATTGCTTATTATGGGAGGGAGGAATCTGGTGTTTCAATGACAAAGTTTCAACTTTTGGCATGGATCCTGTCAGGTTTAACCCTAAATCTCCTCCGTTGGTATATAGTGTCCTGTCTTTTTTTTTCTCTCTCTCTTTTTTTTTATTTTGGAGATTGATAACAGTGCTTAAACTCCTCCTCACTAGAAAAAGCAATTAAAACCTTTTTTTATGAAGACTTTCCTCTCGCAATACTCTATAATTCGGGAGAAATAACAGCCTTAATAATTCCCTTTAAAGCCGAAATTGCTCTGGCATCCGTTTCTAAACTATACTTAAATATCTCTGTTTCTGCCTATTTCGATCAGTTCCTCTTGTAATATGATTTTTTTTTCAATATGACCAAATTAATTAATTGCCTACTGTGTTAATTACACAATCAAATCATTCTCAAACCTAGTATCAAAATCTGTTTTAAAGGACCTTTAAATATTGAACGTAGGTTGAAAAATCTTTTTTCTGGCAGATTGTTTTGGGCAATTGAGAAATTGGGAAAGTTCACGACGTCCAATATTATAATCCTGTATCTCAGTTCTGGCAAGAAACGCTGAAATAATGACCCTTTTTTTAATAAAATTTATGCTGTCACCTTGTAATTGCAAATTAACCTCATTAAATTTAGAAAATAAATCTGTTAAATACGTAAAATCTGGTTTCAATTTGATCAATTTTTGTCTTAAAATTAATGTCATGATCTGGTTTAGTGAGAACTAGTATCGTAGTTTACACTGTTTCGTTGACGAGGACTTCTTGAAGGTCACCATGGACCCCTGATGGTCGATATAGACCACTTTGGGAATCACTGCTTTATACCAACGACACTACCACTACTTCATTGACTTGATTTTCAACCTAAGGCAAAGACATGCAAGCACAAAAAAAAAGTGAAAGACAGACTCTAATGGGGTATTCAGTACTAGAATAATGCATTTTTAAATGATAAATGCTCTTCCCACTATCATTCGGTTATGTATGGATGCGTTTCAAGCAAGATGCTTTTACTATAGATTCCTTAAAACTCTCACTCCCCTTAACACTTCTGTCATGAATTCTGAGGCTTAGAAAAGCTAGGTATTTTGACAGGAAGGAATAATTCCCAAAATTGCATGGAGTTTTTTGAGCATTTTAGATTTGTATAATCGGAAGACACATTGGAGGATGATTTTATCTTCCAAGACAAGACTCTTCTTCTTGCCAAATGTCAAAGCTTTTTTATACCACTTGTTTCGCTAAAAAATAATAAAGTTCAACTACTTCCTTGGAGGACTTATTTAAACCTCATGGAAAATCAAAAAGAGGAAGGAAAGGAAAAAGAAAGGACTTTCAGAAAGCATGAAATCCATATGAGCAGCCAAGATGACTGTAAAAAACTAGATCATCTGTGTGGCACTAACTATTCACAATTTGTGTTTAAATGAATAAGACTGTGCTTTTTAAATGTTATTCTTTGATCCACCATGACATTATTCTATTTTTTTTAAACTTATAAAACCTCATTGTCCATAAAACTTTGTAATATCATTCTAATTTTATTCATGTTATGTTTATCTATAAAATATATGGAATGTGATATGCTACTGTTTAAAATATTGTTAGCTTGCTGATAACAAAGATTTATCCCTTGGACGTTAACTATTAAAACATTAATTTCGAGCATTAAAAGCTCTTTTGTAGAATTTTATTTTAATTACTATAATATATACCCTTTTTTTATAGAATTATGATTACGGAATGCAAAACTACATTATGAACAAGTGTATCAAACGCATAAAGCAGCCAAAACAGATCTATGACATATAATAGTATATAATAGAAACTCTCTAAAATATTACATTATACATACATATATGCCTGTGTATTTATATATATATATATATATATATTGTATATTCTGTATTTTGTGTGTGATTCTTTTACTACTATAAAACTAAGCCCAACTGTGATATAAACTGTATAAATTCTATTGACAATCAAGAATTGATATTGGAAGTTATTTTTTCTTGATTAATACTTAAATATACTATTTTCACCTCTCTCAACATATATTATGATCCTCAGAATTAAGCTTATTGAATTTGATTTATATTCCAATTATTTCGCAAGTCACGCGAGTTTAGAATAAAGCTAAAATACTTTGAGAAGAATTAATTACGGAGTTATCGTAGATTTCATGATTCTCTGGACAATTTGGATACATCTCCACTGAGTTTTGGGGCATTAAAAACATAGTGTTTTAATAGTTTTCGTTTCTTTTTAATGTGCAATGAAAAACTGTCGAATACCGAAGAAAAAGGCTACAATTGTCATCTGGGTTGCTTTTTTCCCAAAAACATTTTTAATACAATTGTAATATTAATTTGTAATATAATTGTACATTTTTAATACATTGAGGAAATAATTCAAAGAGTTTTTCGTTTACAAAATTAGAAGTTATTTATAAGCAATTTTGTTGCTATTCAATAAGAGATTTACATATAAGGATATATAGTTCCTATCTTTCATGGAAAGTGAATTTTTCACCTTAAAAATAATCTTTACAACCACAAAACTCTAAACTGTTTTAGATAGAGTGAGTGAATATTAACTATTCAGCTACACGAAAGCTTTGGCGACAGATCTTGAAATTTTGAACCATGGTCAAGTGGCAAGAATGACACCTGAGCTGGCACCCATCTCGCCTTTCATACCCCACCAATGGGAGGACGTTTGAGCTTTGACATATTTAACTTGCATGGGCCTCCTCTTCACGGAGGGTCTTCAGAGGTACTAGGCTCGAACTCATGACACACCGACCACGTGTCGGTTATTTTGACCACTAGGCTACTGCGGCCTCCTGTTTTTTTTTTTATAGAAACGATTGAGCAAGGAAGCTTTCATAAACATGTTATGATATTGAATTTATTATTTGCGATTTAGTTCTCCCTTCTCTTTTAACATCGAATTACACAAAAATAAATTATATCCTATAATGCTACTCTTTTAAACATAAGTCTTCGACCGAAAACAGCAAAGATTCCATTGAGCGGGATGGCTTTTTATACTATTTTTGCATTAAAACACCAGTATGAGATTCTGAATTTATCTGTTTAGAAAATCTGTGGTTCAATTTTCAAATAAACTTGAAATCTTTAGACGATTTTTGAAATTTTTTTCTAAACGTTGATCTCTAAAGCAATGTAGGGGCTTTTGGTGATAGACCTCTTAATTCCAAGCCTCGGTCAAGCGACGAGGACGACACCTGAGTCCACACAACGGCAACATAAAGACTTTGTCAGCCCGTATATACGGTGGATCTTGAATCGGCCCAGTACTCGAACTCACCGAATGCGCCTCTCAACTTGAAATCCCTGTCGAGAGTTTGATTACGCAATGCCTTCAAAAAGAAAAAAGTCCGTTTCATTAACTAGATGAAAAATCGAGCAGCGTGAGTGATAAATGACTTCTCGTTACCATTGATGAAGTTCCGAGCGTTAATGTTTCCCTTGGCGTATTACTAAGGCTTGCTTTCATTAAATATGTATACACCTTGAGAACATTATTTAAGGCTGCTGTATTTGTATTCTTCAAAGACTATTTCTTTCGTTATCAGATCCCTCCAAATGAAACTTCACCAGGAATAATTTGTTTGGGATTTTGGGCTCATGCATGCAGTTGATCGATGCATTTATAATCCATGATTCAATTCATTTCATTCGCTCTCATTTATTTTGCTAATAATTTTCAACTTATAAATGATTACTACATGAAAAACTGGTGTAAAAATAGTAGCTGCAGACGTTAATTGTAACAGTGCCTCGAATTCCCAAAAACCTCTTAGGAACCAACGCACAACGAGTTGGATTCATCAAAGATCTCCATAGTGAATCGATGTCAATATCAGGTTCAAATAGGCCAAAAAAATTCTTTTTTCTATAAACAAACGTAAAGCTTCGTCGAATTACAAATGAACATAATCATGGAATAAGAAACATTTTCAAAAATTTACCGTCTTTGGTGTATGTTGAAAAAAAGGGAATAAAAGAAAAAGTCAAAGGCTTTTTGAACAAAATGTGCTAAGCCTTTTCCAAAATATATATCATTAGAATTCTTGTTTTGAGAATGGACTTCAATCAACAATTTAAGGAAAGGTCATTTACATATAAATGAATACGTAGAATTTTTTTTTTTCAAAATACTTTTATGTATTTCTAAAAAATGGTGGAGGATTTTTATATTTTCGTAAGTCATATTCAAGTTACTTAACTCAAAATGTGCTGTAAAGGAATGTAATAATTTTTGACTGTATTGCAGTTGTAGTTTTCTCCTTGATTCCGTGTCAATTTATTTATTAAAAATGGATAAATTATTTTTAAAATTAAAATTAATTAATCCATTAATGATGATAATGTCATATCCATGATGGGACAATACCATGGGCCCGGATGACTGTTCTGCAATCTGTTCAATATTATCCACATAGAGGTTTGTTGACGAAAACAGGCCCATTATTTCTTGTAGAGCAGCAAGAATAACTGGACAGTCAAAAATATGAGCAGGTGTTAGCTCTATATTTAAACAGCTGTCATAATTCCTATAGGTGCTACTATCTCTATCAAACTTGATTCCTCTGTGATGACCTGTTCTTAGCCTAGCAATAATTTTTGTCATAAGGCGGTCTCCACTTATATTACAAATTTGGTACTTTACAGGAATTGACTTGTCTCTCCATTTGAAATTTGTTACAACATTTGCGCCTAATAAAGTTAACGTTGACAAAGTTGTCCTTATTAAGTTAATCCATTATTAGTTCCATAATATATCTAATTTCTTATTAGCAGTCTGAGGAAATATTCATGTTATTAACATTTAAAAGCTTTTAATATAATATATAATATAACACAACAATCACACAAAAATAAACTTTAAAGAAAAAAATTAAGGATTTTCTTTATTTAAAGTAACTATATATATAACAGCTAAATAAGATATATATTGTAAGATATTTAGAACCCCTCTTTTTTATTTTACAATGTTTTACCTACAAGCTTTTGGAAATAAAAATTTATAGATGGATTTTTTTTCATTAAATAATCTAATACAAAATGAAAGCCAACATTTTTTTCGTAAGAAGCTATCTATAGAAAGCTTATTGCCTGTGATGTGACATTTTTCAACTGTTTCTTTTAGGTTGCACCCGTTTCTTGAAGGAATGCAGGCAACGGTCCAGAGGTCCGTCATTTGAGTTGGGGGATCCGAGCACTGAAGCCAATGTTCTGACTCCGAATTTTCCTCAGTCAGCTCCTGTCTACCGAACAGATGGGGAGCCTGTCCTGTACAAAAGGATAGTTGAAGGAATTGAGAAACGGAAATTGGCGGAATCCAGTTCTTTGGGCTATGATTCGAAAGAAATCCTGAAATCCATCATTTGGCACTTAATTAAGTATCCTCGGAGACTTAATCGAGCAGAAGCTAAATCGGAAAATTACAATCTTCGGGCTAACTACATCCCCCGACTTGGACGAAAGAGAAGTTCTGGGAAGAAGTGAACAACAACTTTTCAAATCACAGTTTTCTTATCAGAATGAAAAGATTTTATTCATAGATCTTTAGAACAATTATTGATTTCACAACATTTTCCCAGTGAATTCAAAATTACTCCTGCAGGCTGTAAACCTATGGAGTAATTGTGGAAGCCTCCCCTCTAGATGGAATTCATTCTAAGATTTCACTTGGATGAGAGATTCTTAATTTCATTTTGAGAAGTCCAATAGGAAATAAAGTTTGAAAATGTCATTTTTTTGTTCGAATTAAATTAATAAAAATTTTTTTTTTAATTTCAAGGTAAATAATTGTGAATAGAATCCAACTAATTATTGATTGAGAAAACATTATTTTTTTAGGAAGTATAGTGTTTCAATGATTCAAAAATTACAAACAATACATAATCCTATTTTCAAAACAATCCCCTAAATATGAACATCAATTTGAGTAATACTTCGGGTTTAAGTGAAACTTTGTGCCGGTTGAAGTAGCATATAGTGATAGAACAATAGTACCCCGAGGAAATGT
Source organism: Trichonephila clavata (assembly GCA_019973975.1). Lineage (NCBI taxonomy): Eukaryota > Metazoa > Arthropoda > Arachnida > Araneae > Nephilidae > Trichonephila > Trichonephila clavata. The sequence goes on along the minus strand of BMAO01023895.1, from coordinate 100,518 downwards.
TCTGTTTTAGAGTTTTCGACTTTTCTGCATAAGGGTATGTGCAAATAAATTTTGAAATATGAATATTGTATCTATCCAAATACGGTTTTAACTGCATAACTCTTCTATTTTTTTCTTTTAATGAAAGTTAAGGTAAATTGTTATTTAAAGCAGTAGAATCATACATAATGATTATGTCTTTAATTTAATTGTTGCTTGTCTTTAAGGAAACATTTTAAATACTCATATAATATCTGTTCAGGTTGGGATATTAAGAACCTGAAGTAAGATAAAGTGAAACACATCGTTACTAGAGGTAATTTAGTAACAGAAAAATAATCCATAATACATTTAGATCTATGCTTTTAAGCTATATACTTCTCAGAAAATGCTATTTCTATTTTTATTTAATTCCCAATTTCAACTTAAATAACTCTCTTGCTTAATTTATATATCGTGCACTATTTTCTATAGTGTGTGTGGTGTAAGGATCTCTTTACATTCCCAATAAACTAATACATTTTTACTTGAGTCAAAGCATATACAAATAAACAATTAGGGAAAGTTTTTTATGTTCTTTATTGGTCTTATTATTTCAATATGAATTAACAGGACAATTCAAATAAATAGTGACCATGTGATAAAATATCATTTTTTTTTTGGTTACACATATCGGTGTTTCTTTAACCTAGTCTTGGTGTAAACGTGCTTCCAGCATTCAGAGGGATTCTATTAGGGCTTTCAGACCGAGAGGTAAAAGTTCCCCCAGTATTCATATGGATTCCGGATCGGCCTAATCTTGGCGTGAAAGCATTCCCAGTATTCAGGCGCATACGATTGGGTTCTTCAGATCTGCCAAATCTGGGTGTAAAAGCATTCCAATGGACCTTGGTCGATCCTTCGGCTCTTCCTAATCGTGGTGTAAAAGCATTTCCAGCGTTGAGATTGATCACATGAGACCTGCCACTGATGGCACTCATTGGAAAAGCATCATTGCTACGGGATCTGTCCATTTTTTCATCAGAACGTTTCTTACCAAGTCGAGGCGTGAAGGAAGATGGCAAATGGATTGTCTTGACGTCATTTCGATTTTGTCGTAGTAACGAAGGATATAATGTCATCTCGTATTCTACGTTGTCGTCCATGAGATTTTCAAGGTCTTCCAGAGAACGCTTCTTACGATTTAGTGCTGTCTGAGGGGAAGCAATGGCATTCAGGTAATCGTTCTTTGGTAAAATATACTTCCAGCTTTCGGTGGATTGGAGAGAAGTAGGAGCTGAGTCGTACAAAGAATCCAAGCGTTTCTCAAATTGGGATTTCTCAGAATCGTAGAAAGGTATTGCATCTCTTTCTTCTAATTGATTGGTACAAGATGGTACATCGTACAAGTAAGGAATGTCTGTATAATAACCTGAAATATAAGCAGCTTAGATTATATCTCAATACACCACTTTTATATAGAGAAGCTTCCGAGTCATTTTGAAAGGGTGGAAAAATTCTATAAATATCAACATATAATGTATTTTACGGGAAGTCTAATAAATAAGATTCTTGTAATACTCAATAACTTCAACACTATTACACAAAATTTAAAAAGCGACAAGATTCTTAATTCATAAAAATCTTAAAATGCTTTACAGATGTAACATAAATTCGATAAATATACAAGAAGTACAAGTATTTGTTAAGGCTCCAAAAAAAGCAAGTAAAAGGAACAAGGGCTTATGTACTTATATTTTGAATATTTATTATGATTTCAAAAAGTGTTTCATTTAGAAAAGTTAGAAAAGGTTTTATTCATATATATATATATATATATATATATATATATATATATATATACAGAACTCCTCAATAAAACTTGAGACAAAATATTACATAAATTTCATTCTCTCGATTCTAATGAATCAATATTAATGAATCAATTTTATACACAAATAACACACACATATAAATATTCCTTATCTGTCTCCTCATCAGTATTGAATAATCTGACTTCAAGAGGCATAATGTGATTGAAATACATTATCCAAAGAATTATTTTAAAGCAAATTTTCATATTGTTAATGATTTTAGGTTATTTTTTAAAGTAGAAAATACTTAATATATACATAATATTCATTTTCATAAATGACATTCGGTACTTCTATCGAATTTTCTATATCAGTGGTTGAAATTCATTTTTGTAGTTCTTTGTGGAATATATTTGAATTGACTAAGTTTAAAAATGAGACGTAAGAAAAAATTATACTTTAGGGAACCGTAAGCATAACTGCAATTCTGGAAATCAAATAGCTAAAATATTTGTCATTATTATTTACCGCACACTGTCATACTTTGATTTGAAAATTTATAGTTAAATTAATGTAGCAAATAATACATCTAACGTAGAGAAGGAAACATATTAAGCAAAAAAAGATAAAAAATAAATACCTATTTGTAATAAACCTAATGTATCTCAAAAATGTTTCGTATTTTTCATACTTAATTATTTATGAAAAAGAAGAAGTCTATCGATAATTTGCATAAAATATTTAAATCTGTTGTTTATCTTAACTAAATGCTTAGAAAATAGACACATCAGCACGAGGAAAAAACTTTAGAACAGAAAAATGAAGATGCGACTGTGAGTATTCAAACAACAAAATTGGTTTTTATTCTGTATCGGTACTTAATGAATTAAAAGTTTAAAAACTTTATCACGTAGTACTGTTGGAATTTTTTTTAAAATAATGTGAATAAAATAGAAAATTTTTAAAATGTTACAATAAACAGCTAAAATATTTAACTTAGAAAATCACGTTCAATACATTTTCGGAGTCAAAATGTGTTTAATTTAACTATGCAAAAAAAAAAAAAAAAAAAAAAAAGCTTAATTAGATTATCTAAATTCATTAGAAATTTACTCCTAATCGAATAAAGATCACTTTTCAAAAAGTATGCAGCAGGTCAAGATCTTTATATTTTTTACTCAATATATTTCATGAACAATATAACAATATTTCTCTTGAGTGAGTGAGTGAATATTAACATCGCACTGTTCAGCTACACAAGGGCTTTTGGGGACGAACCTCGTAATTTTGAACTATGGTCAAGTGACGAGGACGACACTTGAGCTGGCACCCCCTCTCCTAACTACCACACCACACTAAAGAGAGGACGTTTGAGCTCTCGACAGATTTAACGAGCATCGCTTCCCTACACGGCGTGTCTTCAGAGGTACTCTGCCCGAACTCATGACATGACAGCCACGATCCGATACCTTGACCACTTGTCTAGCGTGGTCACATAATATTTCTCTTAAAGGGAATACAAAATAAGTACTCCGCCATAAAGGAATGTCAAGGGAATATTCGGAAAAAAAATCAGTGTTCATTTCTCATTTTTATATTTTACGGAGTAGCGACGGGGAAAAAAATTGATGGAAATTTGAGAGAAAGTTTTATCTAACCTTTTTTGCCTTATATTATCCGTTCTCTTAAAGTGCGCTCTTTTCTCTTTTTGTACTTAGAAATTTTTATGGTTTGAATTTTTATTTAAATTTAATTATTTTTGAGCAATATTTGCTTATTTTTTTAACTAATTATGTTTTTTTTTTCTTGATGAAACTTTCACATCTTATTTTTGTTTGAAGAGATCTTTTGAAATAGAAGTTTATTTCCTTCTACATTCAACTTCAAGTATAAAATTTGTGCTGGAAAGCCACATGAAACATTTAATTATGCATAAAGGTCAAAGTAGGGGTCATTTCTCACTGGTCCTTTAGGTTTTATTTTTTTAATTGTTCTAAATCAACGGTAGCCAACCGGTGAAACTATTTTACTGGCCCGCTGAAAAATGGACATTATACTGAAAATGTGTAATCTTTAAGCTTCATTTTTTCATTTTGTTAAATATAGTTACTTTCTAACTTTGTCACCTTCAATGGCTTCATTTCACATTAATAAACTAATAGCTTTCTGATTAGTATTATATAAATGTGTATTCACCATCCACGCCAAATAGAAAATTATACATTTATTAAACTATGAAGTTGTAAAGGTGCCAATGCCGTAAATCGCAGGTTTTATACAATATATAATGACGCATGCTGAAAAATTTGTGAAACACATAAGGTACTATACATTTTAATTTTTTGTATTATATTTTGAAATCTGAAATAACTATCAAAAATTCAAAAGCCATTTTTAAAACAAAAGCATTTGTCTTAAAATCTCTCTCTCCGTTCAGTTTTGTGGTACATCTTTGAAAAATATATTTCAATAAATGCTATTTGAAGTTAATAGCCAAGCTCAAACTTAAGGGTAAGAAATTGTTCCGAATCATTCAATTCGAAATGTATTGATAATAATTTTTTGATTTATTGACAAGATTATTTCTCTCTCTTGAATTCTATATCGAAATTTTCTATATAAGGGAAAACAACATGAAACATAATGTGATTTTTTTCAGTAGGTATTTGGGCTGTAGTTTTATTCAGTATGTATATTAATTCTTGTTACCGGAATTAGAATTCATTTTTGGATATATAGATGCTGTGCTGGACAATATCACAACTTTGAAAGCCCGACCTTCCTATTTTTTATTATCATGACTCAATCATCAATTATCATAAAACATTCGATTTATCAAATGGTTTTAGTTCTTAGAAAATAATAATTTATAACGTAATGGGAAGAGTTCTAAAAAGTAATATTTTTCATTAATTACAAATTCTACCTTACATGTCTTTCAACATATGTTGAAGGTTGATACTTTTTACATTGAATTTATCAATTCTAATTCATTATGCATGAAAATACTATATTTTATTGAAAGGAACCGTTTCTTTTATATGAGCCTGGTAATGTCACTTCAAGACACAAAGTGAATCACCAGTTACAAAGGAAAAAAATCATATGAAAACACTCATGTGAAAAATGATAAGAATAAGTAGGATAAAAAGTAAATATGCTTTTGAATAAAATAATGTGTGCATTATCACTTACTAGAATCTCAATAAACACTATTCTTTCTTCGAAAAAGTGGTGTAGTAATGTGAAAAGAATATGAAATAGAAAAAGGGGACACAGTACTGGAAGTTATTTTTGAATGTTTTATTTTCTCTAATGTTTAACTTTTTTGCTCATGTGGTATAATTATTCATTTTTCTTTTTTATCTTAATATTTCTTATTATGATACCATAATAATCGGTACACATATTTGATTTAGCTTTTTAAGAAGATTTAAATATTTATATTACGAATTCCTAATTTTTGAAGAAAAGATTTCAAAAATGCAAATGTCACGACAAGTGAATGAACCCCCCCCCCCAAAAAAAACATTTCATAAAATATTCACTTTGAAATTCTCAAATTATAATTTAAATATCGATTGTGTATATCAGAAATAGCTGGTTTTTCTTTATAGTATAAGGTCAGACTTTGAAATAAAACTCCCATTTTAATTTTTCTGCATAAATATCCTTATTATCAGTAATTATTAGAGTTCCCCACTTATTAGAGGTTTTTAAGTAGTTAATTTTAATCATAAAATTTAATTTATGCTTCTCAATAAATACTGATTTAATTATGAAAATAAAATGTATTCAATGTAGCTAACTTCAAGCTAATACCAAGTAATTTTATATAAATGTATAAAAGCATTGTTGCCTTTCTTTTCAACAAAAGCCCAGTTTTTGAAATTATTTTACAGATTAAATTTTAAAAAAACATTCAGTTTATAAAAGCGGTATATATATATATATATATATGTGTATCTAAAACACTAACGTATGCAGTGTATATTTTGGGCAGGGGGGGGAGTACAGACTTTTCTTATCGGTTGTTTGATTTGTTTGGTTATTAACGTCACACACATACTTCAGAGCAACACGAGCGCTGCTGGCAAAGAACCTCACGATTTTGAATGAGTTATAACTGAAAAGAGCCACTAACTGCTCTGATTGATTATCAGATTGTTGATTTTTATTGAAATTAAATACGTAGAATCTACCTGAATATTTTATGAAACAAAATTATAGTACACCCATATTTAATTTTAAGAAAAAATGAGAGAGAGACCCGTTCTTGCTTTTGGATTGTCGTCACATAAATGAAACTCTAAATCATCAACTGTTACGAAAAAGAAATATATGTTGAAATTTAATTTTATATTGAAATTTTTTTCGTGAAACGTATTTCATTAAAAGTAGTAAGAAATAAACAAAATCATATGAAAAAAATTAAAATTCAAACTTTTTTTCTTTCTATAAATTCTTGTATTATAAAATCAAAATTTGATACAGGCACTGAATAATGTGCATTAAACAATGAATATAATCAAAACAGTCGGGGGGAAACCACGAAAACGCTTGAGTCAAGAAATTGCCGAATGAAATTAATTTTAAAATCCCGCCGTGTAAATTATTTTCTCGGAGACATCCCTAAATGTTCTCAATCCAAAGAAAGTTATTTTATATCAAAGATTCTTTAATTACAGAGGGATCCTTTCGGGATTTCCTATTGGACAATTAACAGACGATCTCTTTACATAACTGAGACTAGTAATTCGCTTTAAATTGCCTCCAGCTTTCTTTGTTGGGATAAATTCACGTAGTACTACGTTTTCTGTAACTTATCTTTTAAAAAACCGAAGATAATACTTCGGAAGCATCGAATTACTTTGGAAACAAAAGCTCAGACTGGCCTTGGAAAACAATTTGGATCAATGGATATTCAAAGAAATCTATCTATATAACATATTTTCAAACTGTTGTATAATAAAGCGTAGTTGTATAATAGTAACATATTTCATTCAGTTCATTCTCCGTGTCAACACACAACATCAGCTTTATTACTTTAAAATGATTTTTTAAATGTTTCATAAGCCCATCTATAATTTTCAGTAGGATAGTAAAAGTTCTTTTGTATCTGATTTGATGTATGCTACTGATCTGCCTTTCGAAAAATAATATTAAATATAAATATATATATATATATAACATAATGAAGTAAAATTTCTTAAATATATTATACTTAAAAATTTTGAAATCAAATTACTGTAAGAAAAGGAAAGCGTGTGAAATGAAATAAAATTTAAAATACAAACGCAAAACTAAGTCCGAATTGTAGAAATTGATAATGAAATTAACTGCGATCGGGCAGTTTACTTGTAATCAAGAGAAAACAACATTCCCAATGAAGAATTGCATGCTTAATAACATGAATAATTTTATACTCATGCTCGTTCATACTACTGCATAAAATCATCTAATCATGATTTTATTGAAAGCAAGTGACATTCGTAACGAATATCACATTTTGGAATTGTTTAAAGACAAATAGAAAAAAATATATCGAAATGCTAATAATAAAAATAATTTGCATATAAAATTTATAGTAAAATGCTAAAACGGGAATACCATAACAAGCAGCATAGGTTGTAGCAAGAAACCAGCAGATCCGAAGAAATATCAATGGACTCATACTGAGGCAAGTAATGGAAAAGTCGGTGAAATTCAGTGTTGGCAGCAAGCAATCAGTCTCCCCTTTATATAATGTCGATAGATAGAGATCGTGGGTTGTGCGAAAGCCTCGGATACATTGGGTTTCCTTTGTCCTGTTTTTCCGTTTTGCATTAGGCTGCTATTTGGATTTGGTTTCAACTGACAGTGATGAGGGGAACAAGATTACAACTGCCTTAGATACAAAATCTTTGGAATCCAACTGAGTCAAAAGAATTGAGAAAAATTGTGTTTGTTTTGGCTTTCAACTTCTCTTTAGGTATTTCAAATAAATTACAAAATCCATTTATTACTTCATTATTGGATCAGACAACAATATCCCGAGAACTGTCTTCAATAGAAATAGTTAATTGCTTATGAAATCTACTTTAGTGACAGATTCGTAAAAAAGCTTAGGATTGGAAGTTGTGCACCCAGCATTCCTAAAATATTCGTATGTTATATAGATATTTCTAAAAGAAGAGAGTCTTTAACGTATAATCCCTATAGATTTCATTTTATATTTAAGTAACGTTATAAACTTCAATAATTAAATGTTCACAAGAATATTTTGCGAAAATTAATATTTATGAGGATATATATAAGTTTTTAAGCAATTTTTTTATGAAATTTTTAAAAATGAATGTATCTAGAAAAATGCATTAAACTAAATTGAAATCATAAAAATAATTCAAAGCGTACAATTTTTTGAAACAAACTAATACAAAATGACTCATCGTGAAGAAAGGGACTGTTTATGGCGAAAATAAATATGCGTTCAACTCGCACATAGATGATAAAATAATTAAAAATTCAAAGTTGTAAGGCACATTGATAATCTAAAGCAATTGATGAACCTTGCCCTTCTTCCTTATAACGTTTATGTAAGGAGTGATAAATATTCTGCTAAGGATACATCAAGTATTGCATCAGGTAAAGCACTCATTAAATTATTGCTTCAAATCTGATATTTTTGAAGAGTCGTATCTGTGTGTGTGTATGTGTGTGTGGTGGCCTTCCACATCTCGTATATGTTCCATTAGTGACCATGGTCCTCGAAAAGTATGGGAATCTGACTTTCTAATGATAATTTAACTATACCTATTTCCAAGAAGTTTTATAACATTTCAATTATTCAAACACGAGAGTTACGACCTAATGAAAAAGTGGACAGTTTGTGAAATTAATTTCTTTGTGTAATGGTAACATTTCCCTAATCAGCAATAATATAAAAAACAACTCTAAACGTAAGCTTTTTTCAGAAAACAACCATTGTCCTGAATTAGAATCCAATTGAAGTTTTAAAGTAGGAAATTATAGCAATTCAACCAATAAGATAACTGTTGAATTTTAGAATTTTCTTTTCTTTTTCTTTCTTTTGTTCCTGTAAAAAAAATTGTGATTGTATTGACAAAAAATCCTCCTTTTTCAGGTGACCTATCTTTTCCATAACGCAATGAAGCTTATAAAATCTGGAAAAATAAAATGTTTGATCGAAAGTTAATGTATAATAGCCCATAAATAACTAGAAAAAAAATCCTCTGAAACCTAGTGCCACTCTTATTCATTAACAAAATAACACACGCAAGTGTGAATAAAGAGAAAATAATTTATTTAACATGTCCGAAGAGAGAAATATTTTTATAAAGATTTTAAATGCATTTTGTCCCATAATATCACCTCCTTTGCGTTCCTTTTAATATAGAATCGGTAAAAACAAGACTAATATTTTTAATTGAAGCAATTACATCGCTTTAAAATTTAACAGTAACAAGAACATCTTTATATTTTTGAACTTGAATTATCGATGCCTGAATACACAATAAATATTTGCCTGTTGAAATTTCTTTTTTGTGATCTTCACAATACTAATTTTTATCTACATTGTTGTAATCTAGTGCACGAGCAAAAGCATTACTTCGGAACAAGATTTGCATTAGAATCATTATCATTCTTCTATGCGCCTAATAAGGAAGAAAATCTATCTATTCTAACGTACCATGCAATAAAAAAAAACGGTGGCTCCTTCCAGGAAGTAACAATCAGTTGGCTCCGGTGGATTAGAGGCAGCGTGCAAGATTCGTAAGCCCAAGGTTGAGGGTTCGATCCTGCCAAGAGTCGACAGATTTTCTGGGTGCGAAAATCGTAGGCCCGCATGTCATATGATTATGTAGCGCGTAAAAGGTTCTTTGGACTCTGTAGTATTCACGGCAACATTTAGCATCCGACGAGAGCTTGAATTAGATTCATTCAAGCGTCCAAATTTGCTAACGAGAGCCGTCACTATAGATGGAGCCACCACTAAAATGCTCTCCCATTTGGGGACTGTCCGTGTCTGCAAAGGCTTTGTTGCTAATATGCAGTCCATTAAGAAAAGAAAAAAGTTAATATAATGCGGGAATGTATGTTTTATCAAAATTCGATGAGAATCACTGCATTTTTTAGAAGTTTGTAACATTCCCAATGTTAACATGTTTTTGGAAACTAAATTCATATTAAAAAAATTATTAACGTATTATTTGTGCAAAGCTAAATTAATCCAAATAAAAGGGGCGTCAGTTGTTCAGAACCAATTATCTTGCTTGTCATTTTTACAATTTAGAGAAATCCCGGCTTATGATAATTCTATCCCTAGCTCGTCTAAGAGACCTAGAGAGCAGTCCTTAACCCCTCATATCAACACTTCCCAGCTCTGAAAAAAATGAGAATGTCTTGATACAAATTAAATTATTTATCACTTGTTGTTTTCTTTTGCAATACTTCATTCACTCTAATTATTACCCCCCCCCCTCCATGCAAGCTTTTGCCTGTGGTTAGTGTGACAACTTGATCCTATTTTAAACTTCTCCACCTTTTCTTACTTTTTTCCAAGTGGTTGCTTAAAAATCTCCTTTCAATAACCGCACGCAATATTTAAGAGGTAATGAGTAACCCCGGTCTTAAAAATAATATTCTCTTTAATCTTTGATATTAAAGAAATTCCTCCCTTTTCTCCCCTTGTTCCGTCGAGATGCGTTAGCCAGTTGAAAGACGGGCGTGGTTGTCAGAGATGTGACGTCATGAACTAAATCAACTGGATGAGTGGTTTCCCACTCACCCCTCCACCAGCGTTGTTGCGCTACACTCATTGTGGACTGCTTTATATTCTCATGTAACACTTGAGCCAATTCTTGTTATTTTTTCTACTTATTATGATGATAGAGATTTCTCTAAGGTTCCACGTCAATGTATAACCGTTACCTCTTTTTACAATTTGTATTCTGTTCCAATTCGTACCTACCGCGTTGACGGTAACACTGCAACACAGCCGTGTAGAGGGTGACCTTAAGTCTGTTGAGACTCCATATCCTTAAGTTGGAATGGTGGGGATGTGAGATGACAGCGCAGGTGTCGTCACTTAACCGTGGTTCAGAATTACGAAATTACCCTTCATAAAGCGACATTAATGAACAACCATTCATCAGTCAAATTCCTATATTACAGTTCATATGGTTGTGTAGTAGCTATTATTTATGGACACTTTATCTCCATTTTATATAGAGATTTGTTAAAATAACTGGAATCCACTTTAAAAGTTTTAAATTCCGTTTTAAAAAGCAAACTTTTTGTTTCTGAGTTTCAAAATAACAAATAAATTGAATTTGTTAACTCAAGTTAAACAATAATGCATTAAATATTGTCCCATTCTAGCCACAAGAGAAGATTCTTATAATTTCGGTTTTCTAGATCGCTGTTTTAGAAGCATGAAGTTATGAAATAGTTTGGACAGTTGTTTCAAAATGAAATGAAAGCTCTACTCATGTTAAAAGTTACTGAGAAAAAACTTGATTTTGAACAATTTATTTTTAAGTGTTTGTATGAAGAAGTTTATTTTCTATATTAATAAAAAAAATGTTAATGTAACGATTTATAAGGATTGGTATATTTTATAAAATAGGATTGAAAATTATTTTACCAACACACACCTCTCTTTTAACAATATAATATTTATAATTTTAGAAATACGGTGCATTATTTTTCCATCAATAATGAAGCAAAAAATCCAAATTTAAAGATATTTTTTATTTTCAAAAACAGAACAAAAATTTAAAAAAATCATAGATGAATGATAAAGCACACAAGTCATCATCATTTCTGACTAGATGCTGGTTTTTTTTATATACATTACACAAATTAAAGTTCTTTTTCTTCTTTTGTGACAAGCTACAGAAAGGAAAAGAAGAACATGAAAGCTCCGATTCAAACATAAAATTGTCAAAAACTTTCCCAATGCGTTGTGTTTCACACAACTCGGTCAAAGGGTATATATATATTGATATATTCTCAAAAAGGAATTTTAAAATTCAACCCAATCCCAGTCACAGTGAACTAACCTTTGAAAATCTAACAAGTGAGGGATGAATTAGTGATAGCTTTGATAATGGTTCTTCGTTTAATGCCCAGTGAAAAGAAAAAGCTAGTAAAACACGATAAACAGCTGAAAAGCACGGATTCGAGCTCGTCAGGAGAGCAATTTCGAAGATCAGAACAAGTTTTCTGTTCCATTAGCATTAGACAGACTGATTCTGAAGAAAAATAATAAAACTTGATTCTCCACTACAGTGCGGTCCGAATTCTCCGAAGGGATTTTAGTCGACGAAAATAAACTCTTTATCCTATTGCGCGCTTAACTTGCAGGTGTAAATGCGACTCTTGCCGATTGTAAATTGAGATTCGTTTAGTTGTGAAATCTTTTGGAAATGGAAGTTTGATATGATGTTTACTTTAAGAAAGAAGAAAGTCAAATGGGATAGCAATAACGGGAAAAAAAGCCTTTTTCGTTTCATGCTCAATGCTGATGTCCTTTGGCATCATTTAAATATTTAATTTAATTAAATGTCTTCACAACATTAAAATTCTTCCAGAGTCTGAGCGGATGTTAGAATACGTGTGAAAAACTGTACAAATCTACATGGAATTGGTATCAAACGGGATATCAAAGATAGGGAATGAGTGCCATGGAGCTGGAGTCAATATCTCGACAGTAACTTCTTCTCTGGTCGGCACCTAAAATACAAAGGAATTCAATAAAGCATATTGAAAGAAAAAAATACTGAAATGAAGTAATTTACATTATTATCCAATAAAAACTGGACATGAAAAAGAATGGTTTTTCTAGTGCATTTTTTCAACAAAACAAGGTATTAAAAAAATGTTAAAAACAAGGAAATTTTGTAGGAGGGGGAAAAAATCTTTGAGACGGCAGACTACTTCGTTAGATTATATGAAATCTTCTCCTTCAAAATAACTTCGGTTTGCAATTTTGTATTTGCGTTATATAAGATTTTATAAAGCATTTTTTTTTCTAAATTATTACTTTCTTTCTTCTCTGGCCTAACTAAAATTAATGTATATGTTTTGATATGATACACCGCTTTACGCGAATTTGACTTAGCGTTTATCACTCGGTCCCACCTAAGTTCAGGGTATATCATACATGGACAATTGGATATGTATAAAGCATATGATCTCTATAAAACTAATGAAGAACAATATCAGAGAGAAACAAAGTTATACTATTATGTCATGAGACATAAAATCCCATCAACACTGGATTTTAATGAAATCCAAAGAGAAATATGAGGTAACCCTATCAAGCTGCACCTTTTTTCTGCAAGCATTTTTGGATCTCAAATGGTATAAATAGATTTGTATAATTCAAGATTATCAGAAGCAAAATTAAACCATGATGCCATGTGACGAAAAATCTCATCAATATTGATCAGATCTGATCTGTTTTCCTATAAAGAGGAGAAGATAGAATTTGCTGATGGGAAGGAAGAAAAGCAGTAATCTTTTTCTGTTTCAGCGGAAGGAAATACGATAAGAAGACCTCTTTGAACCAAATTAGCATGCTATGTAGATGGAAGTAGGCAAGAAGTATCACTGAAAAGTATTGATATTCAGGCAATGACTTAGTTTTAAGCTTTACTTATTACTGGGCCAATAACCTTCTGTGCCGTGATATCAACATCATATGGATTGTACCCAAAGCATAACCTTTGGTTTATAATACACTTCATGTTTAGGTTCGCGACAGCATGGAAAAGCAATCGTAAATCCAGGTCCTTACAACTAATAAGTACCAAAAGATGTACAGATTCTTCACAACATTCTAAAAATCAACATAAAGTTAATAAACAGTATGAGAAAGAAAAACTTTCTCAGATACAGCTCAAAGGTTTAAAGAGAGTGTTCTCAGGCCTTTCTTGATGCTCATAGCGAAGCTCAGACGAATCAGGAGTGTAAAATTAAATAGAACATCGGATGGAATAAAAAAATCTTTAAAATTGGCCAGTGTGGTATTAACATTAGGCCTTGAAAGAAGGAAAGTTGTTCCTTTACCCAATCAACATGCGTTATGGCCAACTACAAAAAATGATCATAAACAAAAAATAAAACAATTACATATAAAAATAATCAGCATTAAAATATAAAACAGACTCGCTAAAAAAGGATTTCATTATTGTCTAAAATCATAGAGCTATTTTTAAATATAACATATGGTCAGCTGCATCACTTAGGCTTTGGTATATAGGCTTTGGTATTGCCCGGGAATGTTGGCGTGGGAAAACACGATTAACGAGCAAGTGTATAGAGCATCTGCATTAAAAAAAAAAACTAATAATATTATCATTAATGAAAGCTGAAAACTTTCTGAAAGAGAAAAATTACATCACTTTTGTTTGAAATTACATAAAAGGATAAAATACACTTTTAATTAAGAGAAACGAATCACATCGGGATACATTGAAAAGGCAGATGTAAGCAAATCCGTGTTGCCAAACCGAAAAAGGAAATTTTGAAAGAACATTTTTAATGATGATTTATTCGAAAAACAATCGTAATTCCACCACAAAGAATAAAAAAATTAACAAGTACAACCATAATAACTGTATTTATAATTAAATGTGCAATAACTCCTTAAGAAACTGAGCGAAACATTAATGTTCGCAGAGTTATTTTTGACGTGATATGACGTGATGTAGCCAGTTTTTAGAAAAAACGCTTTAAAAAATTGACAAATCTCTTCGAGGTTTAAAATATCATGACCTATAATTTGTACATGCTACGTTTCATACGTCTGGGTTGATTAGTTTGAACAAAACAGCCAAAACACACAAACTCTTTCTTATATTAATATAGATAACTTAAAAATTCTTCTTTTAATAGCGAGTATAATGCATATTCAATCAATCTCTATAAAAAATTTTACCATCCATTAAGAGTAGCAAAAGTTTCAATTTTTTTCTACGGTCATTGGGTATTTGATAAATAAACAATAAAATATTAATTTTAATTAGAATTTTTTTATAATTTTAATGTTAGTACTAATGAATTCTAATTATATAAACGTCCTTACACATCCAACTAATTTAAGCTCTAAAACGTATTTCGCAATCTTCAAATTTTTCCTTTCTGAATACGAAGTCTATTGTTCTAATCATGTGTCTAAACAGCATAATTAAAAAACAACGCATGAACAATATCAGTGAGAGATAAGGAACCCCGCCGACAAGGTCACTTCTAATACGTCAATTTGAATTACGTTAACATTGATAACACAATGAGAAAAAGCACAATGGAGGAATTTTCATGCAATCTCTAACAGCTCAAAAAATCAATTGGTTACTTATCTTGGTAGGGTCGTCTCATTTGTATATCACAAGTAAAATTATAATATTTAAAAGTAAGATAAATCTGATTTCTTATTTAGTAATTCTTTAAAAAAAATTTCGATTTTCCAAATAAGGATTCATTTATAAGAATGTTTCATAAAATATATAATAAGATATATCTGTATTGAAAAGATATATTGCATTAAGTTCTCGACATGTTTACAATATCTCAAAACTGTTTTGGATGAAAACAGAGGATTCTTAATGTGTTGAGTTGAATAAATAATTAATGTTTAATAAGTACCAAAAATGAATCTTAGTTTCCGGTAACGAAATTTTCCTAAATCCAAACTTCTTTTCTTATTATTTGATGCCTTTTCAATATTAGGTGACACATATTTATGTGATATATATGTTACCGGCAAAGTATGAAATACATCTCCGATTCATTTCGAATATTGCGTGGCAAGACTTTTAACGCAAGCCTGAAACTCAAAATGCGTCAGTTGCACAATGCGGTTTGTTCGGGAGTGTCAAAATACTCAATTTTATTTCAACTATTTCAACAAAAAATTAGTTTTTTTCCTGTGCTGCATGAAATTGGAGGAGCAAGCTGTGGTGTTGGAGGAGTCACGGTCTATTAGCAGGGTTCGGCAACCTGTGCCCCCCTTGCCACGCAGTACAATTCTGAGTGGTACTTTGCACTACTCAACAAATTTTTGAATTGTTCTAAAAATACCTTACTGTGTGGTGCACTGAAGATATTGGTAGATTGGTTTGACACGCCACAGCTCAAAGGTTGCCGACCACTTGTCTACAGACATAAAAAAAAAACAATTTGACTACAAAATTCAGATTAATGCTGAAAAAAGAGAAAAAAAAATCTGAACGGAAATTATTTACTAGAAGTTAATAACTGATGTACAGAATACCAAAATGACTACTAAGAAACTAGGGACTATTGGTTGTTGAATAGCTGTGATGTGATGTTTGTAGAAAATCAAAGTACACTCATTTAACCTGTGAAGGCGTGAGTACCATACAGCAGTGATCCTCCAGTCCGTGGATCAAATGGTATCGGACCACTCAAGGAGCATTAATTTATTTCCATTTCCTTTAATGGGGTGTATTTCTCTGCCATAGAAATCACTTTATATTTCATGTAAAATCACTTTATATTCATTTTTGGTGCAACTGAATTTTATTAGGAAGGCATGTGTGTTTAAATACACAATTAAATTAAAACAATCTAAAATATAAAAAATCAACGTCCCACCCTCAACGGGCCATGGTAAAATTATCAAACGTTGACCGGTCATCAAGATATTAAAAGGTTGGGAACCACTGCTACACAGTATTAAGTCACGGGTTTTGAGGACATGATAGTTCGAGCCTAGTACCCCCCGCTGAAGATCCGCCGTATAGGGAAGCGATGCACGTTAAATCTGTCGAGAGTACAAATGTCCGCCCGTTTGCGTGGTGTGGTAGTTAGGAGAGGAGTACCATTTCAGGTGTCATCTCGTCACTTGACCATGGTTCAAAATTACGAGGTCCGTCTCCAAAAGACCTCGAGTAGCTGAACAGTGTGACGTAAATATTCACTCACTCACTTGAGGACGTGATAGAATTTTGAAAAACTTTCAAGCAAATGCAAAAATGGTACACGTTGTTATATTGAACTGTACATCCACCTTTGTGAGCCTTGCCAGAAAAAACAGAAAATTATTTTTAAAAAAGGTATTGTAGTGAAAACCTGTGTTTTTTTCCGAATGCCAATGTAATTGGCACTTGTAATGAGTGGAAAATATAATTTTTATTAACATGGAACTTCTGAAGGAATTTTAAAATAAGTGTATATGCGAAATCACAATTTATAGACATACTTTGTGGCCTAAGAACTTGCTTAGAATTAAAGATATTCCTGACCACGAAATTTCTCTTCCGTTTGTTGCAATTGTCCAGTCCAATGGAAGCGGCCAAGGATTCGTGCAATATATGTGTAAAATAAAGTACCAACGTAAGAATTGCCTTTGCGTGAAAAATGTAACTCAAAATGTCATTAAGCCTACCATGTTGCGACACACAAGTAGGTTAATTTTAATTTTACCGGTAACACACACACATATATATAGCGTACGATATTTAGGAATACAACTACTTCTTCTGGCACTTACTCATCCCCTAGAAATTGCAATGCATACCATAACGAAGTAACGCAGTCTGGTTTGAAGCTACGTTAACAACAAAACTTTTCGATTTTACTCTATCCTAGTTTGGAAAATTGTATTAAAATAAAAAGGAATACATGAAACTCCGCATAATATGTGTACACAGGAAGCAAATCTTAAAAAATTTAAAATTGCAAAAATTTTAGATTCTACCAAAAGCCAAAAATCGAATATAGATTGTTTTTCCTTCAAAAGTCTTTTATTAATTGAAATATTTTAGAATTTATAAAATATTTGAATTTTTAATCCTTTTTTTTTCAAGATAAAACATTATTGTGTGAACACCCTCATTCAGTGATCTTTTTTCTTTAACATAGAGAGCTCTGGTGTATCCTCCACGTGCGACGTAAAAATTAATCAACCCATCTCTTTTCCATGGAAGACCAGGAGTGTGGGATATTTTTCCAACAATATTCGTCTCTTATCTCAGCCTTAAATTATTCTATTATTCTATTGGTTTGGGGAAGGTATTTTCTTCCATTGATTCAAAATTTCATTTATAAACTAAAAAGGAGACCTTTCAACTGCTCTCTTTTACTGCTTTCCATCTCTTCTTGGGACGTATTTCAAGCGCAACGTAAGCAAAAACTAATGATCTTTGACGAATAACTGAAATCTACTACAGGAAGCTAGGGCAAAAAAAAAACTCATTAAGGTTAAAAGACTTAATAAGTAATTAATTTTCGAATAATGACGGAAGAGATAGATGATGAGATCCCATGCAGCTACAAATCACCTTACAAATAATGAGATGAATGAAATTTTCCTAATTTCGTTTTCCTCAGTGTTTTCTTTCGTCCAGCCAAATTGGCACTTGAATCGAGAAAAACGTCAAATTGGAATGACATTACCGAAGAGCCATTGAGTAAGACCATATGATATAGAACAGGGGACGGCAACCTATGGCACGCGGAGCAATTCCCAGTGGCACGCCACCACTCTACAGAATTATAAGATATATATACGTATATATATAAAGCTAAATCACTATCTCTCCTTTCATCACGTCGTACATTTTTATATGAAGGTTATTTTTCACTTTTGATTCTTTGCCATAAAACTATTCTACTGAGTCAGCCTGCTTGTAGTTTGTGCTCTTTATGTAAAAGAAAACACCTTCTGTTTAAATATGACTTATTATTAGTGTTAAATATTCGACGAAAATAAAAATTATTGAGTAGTACTTGTAAAAGGAATAATCGTTCATCACGGCGTTGTGTCTTAGGTATAAATCAAAATTCTGTTTAATAAACGTTTTGCAGCGGAAATATAATAAACAAAAATAGTTATTCCATCAACATATTTAATTTGGATTTGAAATTAATTCGGTGAAAAAAAACACGTCACAACACTGTTGTAGGTTAATTAGGCAAATGAATGTAATTTCATAACAAATGTCCTTTTTTAAATAAATATTAAGAGCTCCCGTAATTTTTTGAGTGTTGTGCTAAAGAAATCATAATCATTTTATTTTTTTATTATTGGTGCGAATTAAGCTAATAGAAAAAGATATTAGAACACATTTTTTTTTTCAAGTTCTCTATTAGTCACGTCGATATACGAATACAGGGGATGATTTCAGTTGAAAGTTGCATTTAGTTTGATGCACGACGTGATTTTTAGGTTACTTTTAACCTTGTCATGTTGTGTTAGTTTTATTGTGAAAATTTGTATATTGTTTGTTTAATTATTACAACAATTAACACAAATGGCAGAAAATGTAACTGCGAAACAAAATTCAGGTTTAGAAGAAACTTTTGCATTTAGCATTGCTCTTGATGAAAGTAAAGACGTGGATGATGTCGCACGCTTTGCAGTAATTGCACGATATTGTGATAAAAATCGAATTTATGAAGAGTTATGCAGCATGATTCCTCTGTCTGGTACAACTAACTAAAGGGCAGGATATTCTTTTTTCATTTATAAATCATTTTGAAAGAGCAAATATTAATATAAATAAAATATTTTGTGTAACTACTGATGGCGTTCCTGCAATGCTTGGCAAGGAAAAGGGATTCGTGTCAAACTTCTTGAAAATTCTATTGGACATAAAATATCGAACTTCTATTGCATAATATATTAGGAAAGTTTAGTTGCCAAAATTTCGTCTCAGCGCTTAATTTCTGTAATGAATATTGTTATTAAAATAGTTAATTTTATAGTGTCTCGGTCTTCATTAGTACGCAGACAATTCAAAGCTTTTTTTTTTAGAAGAAATGGAAAGGGGGATCTTCCCTTGTCCGTTGGCTTAGTCGAGGTAATGTATTGAATAAGTTGGTGTCATTCATGGAGCACATTCAAATTTTTCTTAATGAGAAGGGACAACATTTTCCTGAATTCACGACAAGGAATGGTTATGTAAATTGTGGTTTCTGACAAGGTATAACTAAACATTTCAAAGATATAAATTTAGGATTGCAAGGAAAAAGTTAAACAGTGCTTGAACTTTTTGAACGTTGGAAAGGCTTTGATACAAAATTTTATCTAGTTTCCCGTGATATTAATACTAGTACCTACAAATACTTCCCAAATGTTAAAGCGCTTACAAATACATCAAACGTAGACAAAGATGAACTTCAAACTTACGTTGAAGCACTTAAGGAGGAGTTTTCTAAAAGATACAAAGACTTTGAAGCTTGTATGCCTATATTTGCTTTCCTAATCAAACCTGATTTAATAGATCCATTAATAATCCCATTCGATTTGTCAATTTTTGAGTGGATGGAAACTGATAATTTTGAAATGGAGCTTATTAAACTAACACCTTCAGAATTATGGAAAACAAAATTTACAGAGTTACTGAAAAATTTGGAAAATAACTTTAGCAATAAATCGACAGCTATTTTAAATTGCTGAATGTCATTGCCAGAAAGATTTAATTGTTTGAAAAAAATAGCATGTGCCCTGCTTTCTCTTTTGATTCCACATATCTATGTGAACAAATTTTTTCTCATATGAAATATATTTTGAGTTCACTAAGAAATTGTTTAACTGCTGAACATTCTGAAACCTGTGTCAAATTGAAAGTAACAAATTATACCCCTGATACTGCGACATTAAGTAGAGCTCTGCAGGGATAAGGTTCGCATCAAAATTTTAATTTCCTATTTAACTTTGTTGACGGACACTTATATTTTATGTTGTTTATTTCTTGTTTCATAAATAGTTTTAAGAATGCATAATATATGTACAATTTTAATTGTTTATTTATATTGAAGAATAGTCATATTTTAAGTTTTCCCCTTAAAAATTCTAAAAAGATACATATTATGTGCACAGTTTTAATTTTTTATTCATATTGAAGTAAAAATTATATTATTTTATGTTTATTTTTATGTCAATAAATATGTTTAAATGATGCATAATTAATATATAATTAAATTTGTATTTTTGACCTCTATTTTTCCTAATTCTGAATGTATTGTCGTGGGAATCGAATTGTTTTAAATATTTGCTATTGCTTGGCACGATGAATCATGTTGGTAGGTTGGTTTGGCACGCCACAGCTGCGTACCCCTGATATAGAAGGTAGTAAAATATAGTAGATGTTTTGGAGGATATTGGCCGTACATTAATTAGTGACTGAATTATAGTTTCGTAGTTTCATGAAAAGGTCAAAATCTCGCGTGATTATTTTTTTTTGACAAGTTGCGTCTCATTTCAGATGAGTACTAATTGATTCTTACCCTTGTCTTGTCTGCATATAACGTATTCATGGCTAAATTAATAAAAGAATTTGTATTTGCAAATCCTTGTTTGGAATTCTTTTGTGCTACTAAATGGATGTTGCGTTCGGATCTCCTCGGAAACTCCAAAAATCACCTCCACCAGCATGAAGAGGAGACTAATGACCAAAGCTCATTTTATATTTCCATTCAATCTATTGGAAGTATTAGGGAATTGATTTCTGTAAATTATTCTCTACTAATGTCATGCTTTCACTGTTTACATTAGGACAGTTGATTTTGAAATAAGACCTCATGCAAGTTTTCTTCGGTTGTTCCATATGAAACTGGGATCAAGTTTTAAAATTCTTCTTCTGTGTTTCTGTTTCAGTTTCAAGTTGACATGTTTAGAAAAATGCAGCCACAATCCCAAATCCTTTAGAAACATAGACATTCTATAGAAATATGGAAGATGTCCAGTTTCTTGGGTGCAATCACTTAGAATGTAGCTGAGTGGCCATGGCCTCAAACTCGTGGACCAGTCGAATCAATCCCTTGTGTCACAAAAGATTCGTCGAGTAGAGGATTTAATGCGCATTAAATCTGTAAACGTTCAAAGTCCTCACATTGGAGTGATGTGGCAGCTTTTGGAGAGTAGGGTAACTTTACTATGTTTTAAAATTACAATAGCCATATTATAATATTCTATAAAATGAAATTCAAATAATCACTTAAATAAAACCATGTTTCATCAATTACCAAAAATTTCAATCCATTGCCAGCACTAATTTTTTTTTCTCTAGTGGGACTGCGAATTGGTATTATTTACTTTTGTAGGCCTAGGACATTCCCCATGATCACTTTTTAGTGTTGCACCCTATTGGCACCAACTACCGCAAGTCATTTGGACGCCCGGTTTAATCCCCAGAGGGAGGCACCTGAGCTCTGACGATAGAAAATTAAGAATTTAATTTTTCCGAGAGCACCCAAGCCAAACAGGCACTGAAGGGATTTTTGACCAGGGAGATGATCAGAAAAAAAGGTTACAAACACAGCATTTGAAAACTACCTATTGTGGAGAAATTTTGTTTCCCCAGATTGGGGACTAACTTGTCAAACAGCTGGTTTGCGGGGAAAGTTCCCAGACGGACGATTGTAATGGTAAGAAAATTGATCTCATGTGAAAGGGCGAGCCATTATTGGATTTTTATGGGGAAAGAAGTCAAATCGTGAAATTTTAGGGTGAAGAAGCAATGAGCAGACAACATGTAGTGAAATGGTGTCACTCTTTTCAATCAGACAGGCAGGAATTGAACAAGTGTTTCAAAATGATCGATGGGTCTCGTCAGAGCTGGGACTAAGCAATAGTAGCATGCAGCATAGGTGCCGCGATATTCCAAGACAGTGCTGTTAAAACATCCACCGAGACCTGATTTCTACCAAGACGAGTTAAGCAAGTTGTTCTGCGTTCTGATAAATGCCTAAATAGTTTTGGTGATTAGGTCGAAATGTGATAGCCATGTATACTTCATTCCTTTTTGTATTTTCTGTCTATTGTTAATAAATATTTCTTTATTCGACTTGTAACCTTTTTTTCTGATCAATCCTCGTACATGCTGCATGATCATACAACATGGGCGCTGTCGATTTTCTGCATCATGAAAATCCACCCAATTGAGCCGAGATTGAACCCGCAACTTTAGGCGCAGAAGGCCAGCGGCAAACCAACTACGCCGGCTCTGCAGCTATATTATTTTCATATAGTTTCCTCATTATGCTTCCATGAAAGCATGTATGGATCAAATGAATTAAAATTTTTCTTATAATATTTAAACTGGAGGGAATAGTCAGTTTGAGATGACATTCTCATACTCATCTACTTATATTTTCCCTTTACAGTCCAATATATTATAAATTGCTTTCTTTGAAATAATACAATACAACTATGATTTTCAAAGCGTTTTACAATTTATTGGTATGAATTTTTTTCTTCGAAAATTGCTTTATATAATTCTGTAACCATCTGACAGTTTAGGAATCATATTTTTTTTTAAATAAAAGTTTTATTTTATCTTGTAGTTTAAAAACGAAGGCAACAAAGTAATCTTATCACAAATTTCAAAGGAAAGATTCAAATCAAGGAAAAAAGAATTCATTCACATTCTGTACAAACGATCCATTTTGAGAGAATTCTATTGAAAAAGCATAAATAGGTGCAATTATTTTTATATTTCAGACGAGTAATGTGAAATATCTCGCTTATATATATATATATGTGGGAATTTCCACATAGACGGCACTATAGAGGGCGCTGGCGACGCGAGCCACGAGCGAGCGAACTAACTAGAGAGGGAGAAGAGCGAGCGAGCGGTCTCGACGAGGAGGTCGGTGAGCCAACGCTGCTGGAAAAGGAATGCAACCGGGATCTAACTGGCCGTGTAGGGAGGGACCAAGTGGCCCGATGCTGGAAGGATAGTCACGTGAAGGTGACTCATCCATCGCCTGCATTCAATAAGTTAACAGGAACTGTATAAGAACATCATTACAATTGTGAACTGTGTTACGATAAGTGTGAAGAGACTGAGAAATGTGGTGTTATGACACGGAGTTCTAGGGGTATTCACATTGACTAGACTGTTTTTAACTAATACTAACGTTTAATGTGGACAATTACAGTACTACACACTACTATACAGATATATTATTAACAGCGTTTAGATAAATTCTTCTTCTCGTACTCAACAATAGTTTCTCAGTTTCTTCACACTTGTCATAACACAGTTCACAATTGTAATGATGTTCTTATACAGTTCCTGTTAACTTATTGAGTTCAGGTGATGGATGTGTCACCTTCACGTGACTATCCTTCCAACATCGGGCCACTTGCTCCCTACATGGCCAGTTAGATCCCGGTTGCTTTCCTTTTCCAGCAGCGTTGGCTCACCGACCTCCTCGTCGAGACCGCTCGCTCGCTCTTCTCCCTCTCTAGTGCCGTCTATGTGGAAATTCCCATATATATATATATATGGATGAGTAGTCGCACGTCAGCTCTTATGTAATGCTTCTTATTACATACCTTTTATTATTCTAAAGAAGGTTACGTCCCATCGTTGACGATTGCAACAGAAATTCGATAACGAGTTGTTTGTTACGTAACGATTATATGCACTTGGGATTAAGTTTCTTTATTCATTGAAATTCTATCGACGAATGTGCTATGTTATTTAGAGCAACAGATTGCTTATTATAGCACATAGCTGGAATGTGAGTTGATATAAAATATTTTTAACGAAAATTATAATATTTTACATTCATATTTTTACACATTCATTGATTGCACTTGCTTCCAAACATGTTTCCAATGTTTAAGGGATTGGAATTTCCAAATTTATATCTCGTATTAATAATGAAATTTATAACGTATGTTTTGCTTATGAATTCAACCGGCTTTCACGCAACGACTGCATTATTATTCTAATAATTATTTATTTGAACCTTATATATGTTAATGTAATTACATAATTGTGTTGAGTGTTCATTACTATTTAGTTGAATTCTGAACAAAAATATTTCCTGAAATTAAAATTTCATTACCAAAAGAAGGATGCTATATTAGATTTAAAAATTATGCATAAACTTTATTAGGTTTCTAATGATTCTGATTTTAAATAACACATGGCATTAATTTAATTCCAATGAAAAGAAAAAGCAAAAATTGTGGTGAGTTTGCTTATTTACTTTTCTGAGAGAAATGTGAGAAACACTTTTCAAATTTACTTTTTTATTATTTTATGTACAGCAACAACTAAACACAGAAGATTTTATAGAGAAAAAAAACTTACCTCGAAAAAGATTTTATCAAAATTTATATTGTGGCACCCATCCGTATGAGAGCAATAAGGGCATTGACTGCTTTCTGAAATGAAATAGAAAAGTTTAAAAACACACTACTCATTATTTTTGAATATCAAAGTAATATGTTTTGGCTGTATAATCTCAAGTGAAAATGAATTTACAGAATTAGGACTGTGTAACTTTTGACAGTAAAAAAGCTTATTGTTAAAAAGTTTCCTTTCTGTACAAAAACCTCCTGAATAAAATCAATCAATCAAGTCTTATTCAAAACAGGTTTTTCTTGATTGAGTTTTAGGATCTCTTCATTACATTCATTAATTCTTTCTACATTGCATTTTTTTCTTCATTTTAAACACCTCAATCTAAAATATATAGCTCAAACTAAGCAATAAATTCAAAATTAAGCGTAAAAAAATGTTTGTAACGCTTTAATGAAGTATATATCCGGAATGTTTCCCTTCTACATAAATATAGGTGTTATATTCCTTACCCTAATTCCTTGATCCGATTATATATAGATAGACTATATTTCCATTACATTTTTATATCATTTCAATAATTCAGTCCATCTTTTTGGCATTTTTGTTTATTGGATGAAACACATAGAAGAACATTACATACACTCGGACTCCACAAGCCAAACAAAGTACACATCTCTCGGATGACTTGCAGTGCCATCTATACAATTAATATTTCCTTTACAACAATAGGTTCTACACCATTTTGAAAGAGACCGCTTGATCAGTCCAGAGGAATTAGCTAAGTTTATTTTCTCCATTGTGGGATTTTCAACAATTTGTTACAGTTCAGTCACATTTTTTATTGGTTTTAAATACATTTTTTCTTGTATGCAGTCCAAGTGAAATGAATCTACAGGGTATAAATAGGGTGAACGTCCTGGCCAAGAAATTGAACCAATCCACCTTCTGGGATATTCCATGTCCGCATAATGCCCTGGGTATCCATGTTGTTGGAACCACATGTATTTCTACATGTTGATTGACACATCTCCCAGCAGGTCTGACAAATTGTTTTGAAGAAAATTAAGGTATATTTGCCCCCATTTAAACTTTTGAGTAACCAAATATTTTTCCGTTTAATATTCCAGTTTATATGTTGATTTTCAATTGAAATTGGGAACGGTCTACACTCATTAAATGCTGGTTTTTCATGTACTATCCATGTACTAGTTATGACAATTTAAATATGTGCTCCTAAGATATAGCTTTTTAAAATAAAGTCATTTTGAAAAGGAAAACAAAATGGCAATAATTGTTATGGATAGAACAGTGTCAAGTGATGTACCATTTTAGAATTTTAATTCAATGGATAATCATTTGAAATTACTTGCTTATAGAAGTATGTAATATGTTTTTTTATGAAGCGACGAAGTTAAGTGATATCATTCTATGAAAACAGGTCAAACTACTTTAGTTTTTATTAAATCAGCCAATCTTTTTGTCCGACGTGTGACTGGGATGAATAGTCCAGCTATGTAAGATGACGTCAGTGAAAATATTGTGAAATTTGCAGCTAATGATGGGATATAGGGTGTCCAAATGAGCACCCAGTGCTCGGGAACCTCCTTTTTCACCTTGGGCCCGCCAACACCCGGCAGAATAGAGTTAAAATTCTCTAATATAAGTGATAAATAATCAATAACCATCAAAATTGAAGGAAAAAAAACGAAATTGTAAGACATAAGATTTCAGAAATGATACATTAGAAATTATAAAAATAAAAAAAATTTAAAAATATATAAATATATGGGCATGCTACAGTATTATAACCATTGCTGGCTTAGAACAGCTCTTATATATAAAATAATTTTTATAAAAGTGGGGTTGAATATGCTTTTATAGACCAGCCAACCTTCACCCTTTGTATTAATAATACTGAGCAAAAACCTTTGAAAACTAATGGATAGAATATCTAAATCCCTTACTAGAAAAAGGTAACTTACCTAAAAATTGCATTCAAAAATGCCTAGCCCGCGCTAAATCTGATTACAATAAACGAGTTATTGCCAGATTCTGGAGCCAAATACAAATTCAATGCATGGGAATGGCTGAATATATATAGTAGTACACTTAGCAAAAATATGGAAAAAAAAACATAAATAAAAAATTTAAATAGTGTCTGTATCAACACTATCATTATTTGAGGGACACTAGAATTATATAACTGTATTTAAATATTAAAAAAATACAATAAGTAATTTTATCTAAAATTTTAATATGGAGCTAATAAATATATATATTTTTTTATTTCCAATGGCGGATTACAAGACAACTGCAAACAAAATGAGAAGCAGAGAATATTGACAAAAAACAAACAAAGGACAACACAAAAAATGATGAAAGAAAAAATAAGAAAAGAAACGCAAGTTCACAGTATAGTCTATAAATCACACATTTTGTGTCTGGCCTCCCAATATCTGCTCCACATGGATCCAGAGTTGAGTGCACGGCAGCGTGCCAAATGAATGGCGTCCATTTCTTCATTGGAGTCGCACAGTTTACAAAGTGGACTCTGATCTTCCTGCGCGACTGAAAGGTATGACTTTGCACTTTCTACAGAGCTGCTCTGTGAGGTCCAAAAGAAAGAAACAGATAGTCAAATCCTAAGGATCCTTTCTTTGGAGACTTTGGATTCCTTATACCCTGAAGATGAATGGCTATACGTTTATACAGATGGTTCCAAGTTGATAGATTACAGTAATGCAGGTGCTGGAGTCTGCTGCAACCTATATTCTCCTTCTATACACCAATAGGAATTCACAGCACTGCTTTTGATGCCGAAATTTCAGCTATTCAAAGCCACGTAGACATTGCCATGCAATGGATTCCGGCGCACTGTGGCATTGATGGGAATGAAAATGCCGATTGCTTTTCGAAGAAGGGGACAAAAATCTTACAAACCTCTATAATAATACAGTTCCATTTTATAGCGCCAAAAGAATTATAAAGAAATACTACAGAGAGCACTTCTGGTCTAAATTCAACCAAAAGAATAAACAAACGGTGTGGTTTAGCAAACTCCTTCATATTCCAAAATGGCCACGAGATAGAGCTGTGGCCGATTTTCGAATCACCACTGGCCACGACTGCCTATCTAAGCATCTAAACATGATAGGAGCTAATATATCAATATAGGAAAAATGCTAAATTTATAATAATAAACTAATAATATTCTAATTAATTTTAATCCTTACTATATAAAATTTCTTTATTGAAATAACTATTAATAAAATTAATTGGGTATTTTTGAATTAAGTAATATTTAGTAAAATGTTTACATTTTTTTTCTTATTTTTTTTACACAAGAAATTTATTACGTTGTACATAATTAATAATATTTCTGAATATAGAAACATGTACATTACTCTGCCAATGAGGTACTTTTATAATATTGAATTTAAATTCTTCTCCTTTGTCACATAAATATTAATATCTATTTATTTTAGTTTAATTTCTATATCAAGAAAATGTTATAATTTGCTTCATAGTTGTTACTAGTTGTCTATATTAAATTAAGATTTTTTTTTTAACATTTATAAACCCCGTGCACCACCGAACGTATAACACGGGGGTAAACAACACAGACAGAAGAAAGGATTACAACACAAACATCCATGCCTTCTCCGGGATTCGAACCCAGTCCCTGCGGCACCGCAGTCAGCTTCACTGACCACTATACCGGATGGGCGGCAAAAAAACTAGATAAAAACTAGTTTTAGTTTTAAAATTGTCTTGCTTGCCAGAAAGGATATAATCTATAGAAGGAAAAATGTAATACTCAGAATTATAGTAAAGCTATTTTCAAAATAATGCAAATATAAATTGGTTAGACAGTTGCTAGCTGGGCCACCTTGCTGCAAATCTTTAATCTGTTGATAATATATAGCTACCTTTATAATATGCATAGTTCTCTTTTAGTACAAACTTTAGTAGAGAACTAAACCTATCATAATTAACATTCTTAAATAAATTATCTTTATACAATTTTATAAGTATTTTAATCATATCATCAATATTAATAGAGTTAAAAAGATCTTCAAAATCTAAACTATAGTCCGAAGAAATCTTTTTATTTTTAACTTGTTCAATAAGTTCTTTAGTATTTTTAAGTATGTGGCTGTGGATTTAAGATATATGTGTTTATATCTACATATTCAAGTAATTTTTTGACATTTCCTATTGTTTTACTAATAATGGATTCAGAATATCTGTACATTAAATTCTTCAGGGTATCACTCAGTACTATAAACAGAAAGGGAAAGCTTCAAAACAGTATTATAGTCCCACGATTCAGTCAAAAGTCTGCTATATACACACATCCTCTGTAATAAATGTCCTCATTATCCAAATTTTAAACTATCCATTTTTTTTATAAATCTTTAGTATCTCTCATCTACATGTCATGTTTAATGTTTTAAATACATATGTATATAAATTTCAGCCAAAAATAATGGTAAGGTATAATATTTGAATGAAATATGTAGTTTACGGTATATAATGCTCTTTTTTATTTATAAACATGTTAATTAAATTTATAAATAAAAACGATAGCACTCACATAATAATAAATTTAGCATTGAAATGTAAAGAAATCCTGATGCCAATTTGAACATCATAACAATTTCTTTGAGGAAATATGATAGGATCCACTTAAATAACATGATCAATGGTCATTGTGAACAATAGTGCGATTTGCAATACGAACTAGACATCTAAGTACTTTGTGGAATGAGGAAGGTATTAGAATGAGTAAAATTATGCAATAGCGTTGACGTCAATTGAGGAGGGTTAAAAAATGCGCCGATAAATCCCCTAATGTAACTCTAAAGTGTCGTTAATACAAACTACTTAGTTATATAATCAATACACTGTTTGCTGGGATTCTTCATTCCTCGAAATAAAAAAAAAATGTCTTGTTAAAAAATCTACGCCAACATGTTATTGACACAAATATACTTCTTTAAAGCAGTTTTTACATAGAAAATATTTATTAAACCATTTCGGGCCTTTTAAATGTGTTTGAAACAAGTAATTTTGCCTTTTATTTAAATTTGAGTAGAATATTTTACCTGCCAACGTCTTCTGATGACGAATTTCTTTAGTTTCTTCTTGTCGATAGTTGTTTCTTGCTTCTTTATGTCCCTCTATAAACAGAGAAAATAAATTTGAAACAATCCATTTTATTTGCTTTTTACTTCATTTCTTCCTCTTTCGAAATTTTTCAACGAAGCCCAAATGTGTGACGGGTACTATTCGCGTACTTTCCCAATTTCTCTTGGGAAATAATAATCCTTTGACTGAGTTTCAAACCGTTTTCCGTAAAGATTTTTCAGGGCTATTTAAGCAAAGTGAGTGTTAACGTTTCGCTGCTATTAGAGTGAGATTTCGGAAGTGACTAGCGGAAGATATACTTGAAAAGAAGCTTTAGACCGGAAGATCCAGTTGACCTGGGAAAGACGTGGCGTCACACTCAGTTAAGTGCGTCTTAGGAATTTTATTTGACTGCCCCTTCGGGTTATAACAATGTTTGATAAACAAATAAACTCAGTTATTTTTATAACAATGTCTGTTCATATCGAGTCCCAAACTTTACGTGCGAACTTAGGGTCGCGACAACTGTATGAGGTTTACTAGTGTCTTTGGTTAATTCAATTTGTAAGCATGATTTTATTTATCGATACTTCTGCCATTTCAATTCCTGGAATTGTTTAAACAAAAAGCAACGGTATTTCTTATTTTTGTGTAGAATTACGCTCTAGGACGCAGTGGAGATATATTACTCATGTTTTCAATTGTACTACTTCCTATAGAAGAATATAGCTCTTCACTATTATAGGCGTTGCGAGAAAAAAATGTATTAAATTTAAAGATAGTTTCCAACTTTTTGAATTGTTTCCTTGATACCTATATGATTTGAATTATCATGTCTAAGTTGTTTAACAGTTTAATAGCTTACGTCAGTCAACCTTACTTTTGGCTTAACTCTTAAACTCAGAGTCTTTTGGAAATATTTAGTTAATAAAATATCTGTGTCAGAGTACTTTATACTGAAAATATATATTAAATGAGTTTGGCTTTCTTAACTTTGGTGCAACTCAATTGATTCAAAGCTGCTTCTTTAAGCTAATATCCTTTGAATAATTTTAATTTTCAAATTCATTTTTTTAATTTTTCTTTTCTTGAAAAAATAATTAAACTTTAAAATATAAAAGATTATGATTGGAGAAGATCACATTATTTTTAAAATAATATTGATAAGAAAAAGATATTTTTTCATCTTGAGAAAGAGTCCCTAGTTATACCTTTTTATTTTTGCTCTAATCAGGTTCGTTTTTATAAATAATGTAATTTGAATACACGAAATTTGAAAACAACCGATTCAGTTTTACCTAAATAATAGAGCAAATTCTTGCTCAGAAAAAGAGACGCTTTCTGCATCTTTAATTCTATAATTCATCTTATTTTAAATAAAAGAAAAACAGATTTAAAAAAGGGCCCCTTCGAATTATTTTATTAATTACAAATAAGTATTTGCAGAATAGCAGAGAGAGAGTCTTAAAAATCTAATCAATTAGTCTTTTTCAAAAATATCTGTATTATTGAAATTTTGAAATCATGAAAGATATTCATTGAATGAGTATTAAACCTGTACTTACTACATTTCTCAGCAATACTAGATAGAGCTGCCTCAAATACCAATATGTGTGTGCGATTCAAGTACTTAGTGAAAAAATCTCTCTTAACTGAATAGTTCATAAGATAAATATTTTTTGGGTTGGAAGAAGGGACAATATTAACTTATGTCTTATCAGCAGTTATTGACCTAAGTCGTAAGCATGTCGCATAATGTTAAGCTACACAGTATAGATTTATTTTGTTCATTTAGTTGTTTAACAAAGTTTCTTTTTCATGCCCTTACACGTAAGTTTTGCACGTTCTTTTGAAAAATAATACTTTCATTATCGCTTCTTTTCCTTTTAGTTTTATCTAGCACATATCATTCAACAGGAAAAAGTGTAAATAGAAGTGTACAGAAGATGATTCAGAAAAGACAAGAAAAACTTGAACATAGCCATTCCGAAAATTTCATCAGAGAATATAGAGTCTAAAATGAGAAGTAAAAAAGCGGAATTTCGCTCGGCATTTTCATCAATGTTAATCAGCGATGATATGACGACTTTATCTTCTGCTGGAACGTCCTGAAGGAAGGAAATACCAGACGTATCTGCTAGAGGTGCTGCTAGACCAGCTGGAGGCCGACAGCGTATGTGGATCCAGAGGGATGGAGCATTTGGGGCGAAAGGTCTGGCACTCACAGGAAGTCCATTTTCCAAGCCGATGGATTTGGAGAAGCTTAGCCACTAGGATTCTCAAGCTTTCATTTCTTTTTATGGGGATAGCTGAAGAATGGGATGTGTAAGACCTAATCGCAAGATTTTAGGCTGCTACTGGGATGGTTCGAGATGCACCTTCCAAAGGGCTTGTCAGTTTCACTTTTTCTTCAGTTTCAGCATCACTACTGCTCGTAGCTCTATTGAGTAATTTCATTCAAATGGATTTTTCAACACATATATTGTACTTTGGGTTTTCACCTCAGTTTTATTAGGTTGCACTCCCTTGGCATTGAATTTTTGACCATGCATTCTATGAGGAAAATTGTTACCTCTTAAAATTTTCCTCATATTTTAATCACTCTGTAGAAGGATATTTAAAATCGACTTTCTATAAGATAATTAATAAATTTGTAACCGATGCATTTAAGCTGCCCAGAACACAAACTTTGACCCTGTTAACCTTTCTTGGATATCTTGTATCAAGGTAGTTTACATTATATAGTCCCTAACAAAACAATTGACGAACCAAAGTGTGTGAATTCATTAAAAAACCATTTGAAAATTTTTGTTTCAAAAAGCAGAAACTAAAAAATGACCCAGAGAAAGATATGGAGAAGGAATTCCTTTTGTTCCATACTATAAGAAATTTAAGAGAACTATATCGTTTCCAGTTCATTCTCCAGTTTCTTCTTACCCTTTCTTCGACTCGTTAATTATTACTTAAATTTCTCATGCAAATAAAAAAATGCATTTCAGGCTTACCCTTAACCATTTATGTTGAAGGGCTT
Source organism: Trichonephila clavata (assembly GCA_019973975.1). Taxonomy (NCBI): domain Eukaryota; kingdom Metazoa; phylum Arthropoda; class Arachnida; order Araneae; family Nephilidae; genus Trichonephila; species Trichonephila clavata. The sequence goes on along the minus strand of BMAO01023895.1, from coordinate 67,507 downwards.
GGGAGGAATTTAATCGTTTCCTGAAACAAATTTGAAAACATTAAATATACAACAAAAAGCCGTGATTCATCTGAGTTTTATAATATGTGTTTATTTTTAACACTTACGATTTATCTTTCACTAAAAGTTTGGAAATAAAATCTTTGGCTTCCTCCGATATGTCGTCAAAACTTTCATCTTCAAAATCCCATTCAGCTCTTGTGACATTTGCCATTGTTTCCATATCGCTGTCGCCCATGAAAGGTGATAAACCGGAAAGCCTGAATAAAATCCATTATTCTTTTTTTCCCCTCCTTTTATTCCAAAAGAAAAAAATTAAATAGCTTTTTAAAGAAATTATTCAGCCGTTTTCATGAATTTTAACCCCTTTGCTCGACAATTTTTAGCAGTAGAATTTCATCAAATATAGTAATAAAAAATGTATGATTAAATACTCTTTGAAATATAAAATTTCTTTTCCTAATATCTTATGTATTACAAACACATGTATTTCAATTTTAATTGGGAACAAGATCCAAAAAGGTGTGATTGTTGTTATTGCTTTTTTGTTGTTCTTAGATCAATTTATACTCATGTCCATAAATTAAGGATAATTCAGAAACACACAGAAATTGACCTCCAAAATAAAAATTTCACCTGTAGAATTATCCCACACATCTTGAAAAAGAACATGCAAATTACAGGAAACCACCAGATGGGCCGGATAGTACGTCACAATGACGTGAGTGTAAGAGAGGGGCATATAAGGAATGGTGGCAAAGAAGTAAAATTGTTCACAAGTGCTTTAAAAGCCTTTCAGTGCAATAACCGCATAGTTATGGCACAACGGAAGCATTTGGATGATTTTTCAGGTGGTAGAATTATCGGACGACTGGAATGTGGACGTACCCAGCTAGAAGTATCCGAGGAACTTGGAATCACCCAGAGTGTCATCTCCAAGCTTTGGCAACGATTCCAAGATGATGGTAATGTGAGTAGATGTTGCAGCACAGGTCGCGCCCGAATTACAACGCCGAATGAGGACCGGTATTTGGCAGTTACTGCCAAAAGAAACAGACGGAGCACAGCATCAGACCTATCTCATCAGCTCTCTTCAGCTACCGGTACGACAGTTTCATGGCAGACCGTGTACAGACGCTTAGGGCACATTGTTCTATATGCTCGTAGGCCTGTCAGATGTGTTCCCCTTACCGCAACTCACTGTCGCCTGCGACTAACCTGGAGTAGAGAGCATGCATTGTGGACACCGCAACAGTGGTCTTGTGTTATGTTTTCCGACGAGTCCAGGTTTAGTTTGCAGTCTGATTCTCGAAGGGCTTTCATATGGAGAGCGCCAGGTACCCGTTACCACCAGGAGAACACCATTGAACGACACCGTTACGGTGGTGCAGGATGACTCGTATGGGGAGGAATTATTCTTGATTCCAGAACTCACCTGCATGTTCAGAGTGTAACGATGACAGGCCACATCTATCGGGATGTCATTCTGGAACAACATGTACGTCTGTGTCGGGGTGCCATGGGTGCTGAATTTCTGTTTATGGATGACAACGCCCGTCCTCACCATGCAAACATTGTAGACGAATGCCTTCAATCGGAGGATATCACCCGTATGGATTGGCCAGCATACTCACCAGACTTGAATCCAAAAGAGCATGTGTGGGATGTGCTTGGCCGATGAATTGCAGCCCGTCAACCCCCTCCCACCTGTCTACCGGAACTTCGGAGGGCATTGCTTGATGAGTGGTGTAATATTCCTCAAGATCAGATTGATAATTTGATACTCAGCATGCGTTGGCGTTTTAAGGCCTGTATTGCATCGTCCGGGAGACATACTCCGTATTAACCATCATATTAACCATGTTTTACAGTTTTTTGTAAATAGGTTCTTTTTTGAAATTTGCTCCAGGGTGTAAAAATCGTAATTTTTATTAATTATGTCAAACATATAGCATCTTTTTTGCTCTTTACCTTTTGTTTAATAAATAGACTTTACAAATAAGTCAAATTTGTTTTGCTTCTGTCTCTTTCTTTACTTGAACTTCATTATCCTTAATTTATGGACATGAGTGTAAATAAATAATCCTGATAAAGTTGTTTTTTTTTTAAAAAAAACGTAGAGTTTATATTCATACAGCTTAATTTGGGTGAGTAGGAAGTTAAAACAAGCTAGAAAGTCTAACATCAATTCAGTATAAATTAATAATGCATGTTACATAAAAGAATGATACCGTAAAAAAATGTGACATGTAATAAGTCTTATTCTATTAATCAAAAAAATAATTTAACATGAAAGAAGTATATCATAAGAGATGTCATTTGAATCAATTTAATATAAATTAAATATTTCGTTTTACATGACAGAAGTATACCATAAAATGTCTTTTCATATCAATTCGATATAAACATCTATATCATATAACATGAAAGAAACATGCTATAAAAGAAATATTCTTGTATCGATTCAGAATAAATAAATGATATTTCACTCTGTTAATTTAATTCCATACAATATAAACCTATTTTTATGAAAAAGTATCAGGGATATACAATAAATTAATGGAAATACAATAGCAACCAATCTTAAAATTGAATTGGGGACGCGAATAAATTTGATATGGAAAGTTGGGTCAAGTGCCAAATATTAGAGGGATGAAAACGTCTGTTCCATATTAAATAATCCAATGGGACTATACTAATATCTCATCTTTATATATAGGTTTGGGTATAAAGTTTCAATCTCAATTTCAAACACATTTTAAAAGGAATAGATTCTGGGATGACTTTTTCGAAGGATTTCTTTTATAATTATATACTGTTGTACAAAATTAGAAGAATGAATAGTTTGTCACTTATCTCTAGAACTACTCGACGGACTTTAATAAAATTTGTTATGTATCTATGGCTGATAAAATTAAAATAAATAAATAAAAGATAACCATTCAGCAGTTACAATAAACGCTTGGGATTGTGTGCAACACTCATTGAAGTCGGAAGGTATGAAACAACAGTTGCAGAATATAACAAAACAAAAAACATCAAGGCCCCACTACCTGCCCTCCAATGCCCGAGAGATCGATCATTACAATAACTGAGGTTTGATGGTTTGGGCAGGCATCACTTTGGATGGCCGCTATGTCTTTGTAAGAGGTACTGTGAGGTATAGGAATGAGGTCTTGGAGCCCTATGTTCGCCTTTTCACGGGTGCAGTTGGCCTTGTTTTTATTTTAATGGATGACAACGCGAGGCACATAGGTCAGCGTTTTTCCAACTGTCGAGTGCGCCCCCCTAGTTATCACGCCCCCTAGAGGGGCAGGATAACTCTATAAGGGCTAGCATATTGGAAAGTCGAAAACAGAAGATTATTTTTTAAAAATTATTAGTTTACTGAAAGTAAACAAACAAAAGATACATTTTGACGTAATAATAAATGAAATACACATTAACACTGATATAATACACTTCTAAATGTATCAGTATTGCACAATGTATTTTATAATTTTTTTTACAATACTTAGTTAAGAAGGAGTCAAATAAATACCGTGCCCCCATTGTCTTGTCATATATAAAATTGTATACAAAAATGAAAGCTTGATAATTTACATGGTTTATAAAAAAACCCTTAACTGCCAATTTCAAGTTCGCTTCCAATGCCACCCTTTTCCACGTAGGTGTGCGTATGGGACGTATCGGCGGGGGGAATAAATAATTGAAATCTCTGAAATAAGTACATCCTCTGCAAACACACTGTCAATGTCCTTTGAATGCAATCCAAAGCCTTCGAAAGAATTTGATGGAGATATGTGCACAGAAAAGATCGTACTTCGGATAGACATCCGGGACAATTAAGGTTTGGGTTGAGAGAGACATTTATCTACGTCGATGGTAATTAAGAGGTTAATGCCGTGTTGTAGCTTTAATGACAAAGTATAATATTATTGAATTCAATCCATTGTTATTGTGTGGAGGGGGCGTGTTGAAAATGATGATTGAATATTGGGTCACAAATAGTGAAAGTTTGAAAAGCACTGACATAGGCACACAACTGGTCAATTAATTTCTGGAAAATGAGGATATTCGCCGAATGGGATTGACCAGTCAGATCTCCAGACCTCATCCATACAGAGCATGCCTTGGAAGTTCTGGGGAGGACAATTGCAACTCGCAAACCCCCTCCGAGAACCATCCAAGCCCTGAAAACAGAGTTGTTGAGCAAGTGGGATTAATTGGCACATGAAATCATAAATCTCCTTATTACCAATATAAAATCACGATGCCAGGCCCTTTGATCTGAAAGAGGGGACCCAATTAACCAATTTTTTGTTTTATTCTGCAACTACTGATTCCTTCCTTCCGACTTCGATGAGTGTTACGCACGATCAGGAGCGTGTATTTTAATCGTTGAAAGATTATTTTTTTACATTCGATCATCCTTATATACATACCAAATTTTATTACAATCTATCCAGTAGTCTAGTCGCAAAATCTAAAAATTCTTTTAATTTTACACACCAGTGCAGAAAGTACATAAATCACTTACAGAACATAACAAATGACTCCAACACTCCACATATCAGTTGTGTAGCTGATATTTTCGAAGCAGACAACTTCTGGAGCCACAAATTCTGGAGTACCGAACAAAACTTTCAGCTTTTTCTTGGGATCATACTTTCTGGCTAAGCCAAAGTCGATCAACTTGATTCTGTTGCCAGTGCGACTGATACACAGCACATTTTCTGGCTGAAAGAGATGCATTAGAAAAAGTTTCAATTTCAAAGGCAACATTTTGTGAGGATTCTTAAATACTTTAAAAATAGCTATTAAACTAAAATAATCATTAATAAAAAGAAATTAAGTTTATGCACGAAAGTATACTATACAATAATCATGATTAAGTTTAATGTTTATAACGGGTTCTATTCGGGCTTCTACTAATCCTCTTGGGGGAAATACTGTTTTTAACTATGATTTTAGTTGAAAAAACGCTTTCCGTAGAGAGGACTTGATTTTTTATGCAAATGCAAACTTCTATTTAAGTGGAAATCGTTGAGTAGGCGAGATGATGGTTGAAAGTTGGATCCTGAGAGGAATGAGTAGTGTGGGTGATTGGTGTGTGTGTGTTTGTGTGTGTGGTTGTGCACTTCGTATTATTAAATCTAAGGGGAATGATTCATTGAAAGATGGAATGTGCTACTTGCTATTTCGTCACTTTATGGTGGCGAAATAGCAAGTTGGAAACAGGCTCATTCCCTCATTTTACGAGTTAAAATTATTTAAAAAATTTGTTTCATTCGATGAAAATGGAAAAATCAGGATATAACTACTCATTTTAGGAGACAGAATTTTATATCTATCTTTACAGTATGATTTATAAATACTAATCCCCGATGCTGTCGCACAAGTTATACTATAATAAAATTTCAGAAAATACTACCAATATAATATTATTGATTTATTATGGAATTTAAAATATTTTTTTCTCTGATTTTTCGCTTATTTGTTAAAATTTTATTTAAATCTTAAACTTTTTTTTCCTTTTTTCTGTACTTGATCACTTTCATAGATATCCAAAAGTCATTTTTTTATGCACAAAAACACTGATTTTTCATGAAATATTGATACTAATGAAATAAAATTTACCAGTATCATAAGAGGTAACATAAACTATAAAATGGACTTAAGAACATTCGATAGTAAGGTCAACTGAAATTGAAATAATGTGTTAAAAATATTTTATGGAAAAGGGAATTATTTGGACGAAATGTTTTATTTTTGTTTGTTTATTTTGCCTACGTATGTCTAATGGTATCAACAGGTATCTCAAGCTACAGTATGCAAATCAAAGTATTTAATAAGGTTACATTGATTCAAGTTTCCCCACTATTCAATTCAACTTGGCCGTCAGTCAGTCAGGAAAAAGAAGTTGGAAAGAGGGCTTAAATCATGATATTTGATCAGTCCATTTCTTATTCACTTCATGCTACCATTTTGGTTCGGGCATTAAGGTACATGAGAGAAAGATCTGTAATCATCAGGGATAAAGGATTTCAAAATCTCAATAACTCTGGTCAGAAATTACATCAAAGAGTAGAAAAGCATCTGTTATAGTCACTATTTCTTCACTTCTTATCAGATTTTAACGAAAGCGAAAACCCAAATCGACTCTTAGTCTAGAATCAATTTAAGAAAAATGTCCGAAGGAAAAACTTGTTCTTTATTTTCTTTCAAGGTAAATTGAATATAACTCGATGAAAAAACAAACAAAAAATGGCGTAATGTCGCAAAATTCCGTATTACGTGAAGAGCACGTCTCTGCTTCGTTTGGTAGAATGTTCTCTTTTTAATACTGCTAGAAACTTTGTATGGATGAGATATAAAACTTAACGAAAATGATTGCATTGTATTATTTCTGCAGAATTCAGTGCATTGGAAATCGCTGGCTATAAATTGAATTTTGCATCGTAAATGATTTGGAAACTTACATGAAATACTCACAATCAGTTTGAAATACAAAACATTAAATGATCTTACCTTCATGTCTAAATGAAGGATGTTTTTTGAATGCATGTACTCAACTCCTTCACATATTTGCCTCATGAAAATTGTGACTGCCTTCTCTGTGAGTACGAAATCTTCATCAATGACTCTCTCGAACAGTTCACCTCCCTCTATGCTGCAGGGAGAGAAAAGCAATTAATTTACAGAATTATTTTCCCTTAACAAGTTTATAATTTTTTTAAAAAAATTTTACGAGGAGTGTTCATTTTTCTAACTTTGATCGAGCTGCTAAACAGCAAGATGAAATAGGGATGCGTATAGGTTGAAGGCACATTTCTTTCATCATAATCTCTGCTACTTCTGACGCCAGTTTGAGATGAGATATTTACACGCAAACACGTTTGTAAAAAAGATCCTTCCTGTAAATCAGAGGTTCCCAAACTTTTTTGTCTCATAGACCCCTTGCCATGTTTTTCGGTTTGGGGTAGACCCCTGCTGCATTAATATTGAATTTTTGCAAATTTATCAACTTAAATGTCTTTTTGAGAGCTTGAACTACTACTCCTTCTTTAAAAGAATTAAATTTCTAACTGTTTTGAAGTATAGTGTTTAAAATTTAAGAAGCACATGTTAATTAAATTAAAAGTTATTTAATAAATAAAACTGTTGAATAAACTAACTAAACAACAAACAAATGATTTTAATGGGTGGGATGAATCTCTACTAGCTATACAATATCAAATTTTCAACATTTGGTATCAATCTTGTCTGGTTTAGCCTTAAATTTCCTCTGTTATATATAGTGTCCAGTATCTTCTTCTTCTTCTCTTTTTTTTTTTGGAGATTGGCAACCGTGCTGAAACTCCTTCACTCTAGGAAAAGCAATGAAAAACTTTCTCACGATATTCCGTAAGTCGGGACGAATAACAGATTTGACTTTTCAAAGCAAAGATTGCTGGCAGATCTATTTCTATATACATATATATATAAACTTTAAGTTCTTCGTTAGTGCTTTTTACGATCAGTTTCTATTGTAATGTGATATTTTTTTTCAATATGACCATATGAATTCATGGCCTACTGTGGTATTGCTATAATCAAATCATTCTCAAACTTGGTTTCAAAATCTGAATAAAAAACATTCGAATGTTGAACGTAGGTTAAAACGCTCTGACAGATTGTCTGACAATTTAGAAAATTCGGGACCTCTTGTATTATACTTCTTTAGCTTATATCAGGGGGGGGGGGAGCTGAAATGGTTCTTGCTTTAATTAAATTTATGCTGTCACCTTGTAGATACAAATTAATCTAATTTAATTTAGTAAATAAAGCTGTTAAAAAAGGTAAAATTTGGTTTCCACTTGATTATATATATTTTTTAAAATAAAAGTCACAATCTAGTTTAATGAAACCCACTTACACCTCATGGACCCCAAAATTAACTTTTGGCTGACATAGACCCCTTGGAGGTCGTCATAGACCCCTGGGAGTCTATATAGACCACTTTGAAAATCACTGCTGTAAATGTTCTCATTACGTTTTACCCCAGAAACAAAAAAAAAAACATAAAAAGTTGAGTTGCAAACAAACCGAAGAAGCTCAAACTACTTCTGACCAAGAGAGAGGCTGCGGTTTTTCAGGATCCAAAAGGTACAGTTGATGCTGGTACAGTTGATGTAATCAGGAACGATAATCAATGCTGCTCTTTATTGTCAGATATTACGATGACTGCGAAAAACCATTCAAAACAAAAAATGACTTTTGATGTTATCCTCATGCATAGCTTACCCTCAAAGTTCTGAACAGTTTCTGGGGCAGTTGAAATGGGACATGTTTCATCTCCGGCGTATATCCCCAACTTAGTGCCAAATGGTTTTTATCTCTTCTCTAATCTGAACAAGTCCAAAGAAAAACTTGAGATTAACGCTCAGCCTCTACTCGCATCACTGGCAGCAACGTTCTTTGAAAAGATTACCGAAAAGTTTTTCTATTAATTTGACAAATGCCTGTATTTTCCCATCGATTATGTCAAAAAGTAACCCTACTTGTACAAAACTTTTGGTAATAAATTCATTTTTTCTTTACTTTTGTCTTTTAATTGAAAAAATACAACCTCGTATTATAAATTTATCCATTCTCTAAGTCAGCCATGCTATGTATTAATAATCACTTTCAGTAGAGCATGAAATTATAGCTTTTTAAATTTTTTTAAAAGGGATATTTTTCTTCTTTGTTTTGTAGTATAATTTAAAACTGAAGTGCTTGGTTACGTTTTATATTTACAGTCATAAATGTTCCCCCGTTACTTTCTACATATATTGAAAATGTTGCTATTCAAGTGGTATATCTAAATTTTCTTTAAATTTAACGAGAAATATATAAAAACTAAATTTTAAAGGGGAATATTTGCGTATCTATCTATCTATATCTATATCTATCTATATATATATTAAAAATATAAATGAAATAGAACATTATTTCGGCAAAGTAAATCTATGTTTAAATTATATCACTTTATTTTTCCATACATAAACAATATCTATATCTATCTATTCATTTATCTATCTATATATATGTGTGACATTTTTTAATTCAATAAAATTAAGAGTTTGTTTTAGAAAAGATTTCATAAATAAAATAATGTTTACAAGAATTCGAATAGCTCAAGCCTATAGTATTTCTCAATCATTTATTTTATTTTTGAATTGAAAGACAGATTATATAAAAAAAATTCAACACAATATTAAAATGTTATGATTTAGGGTTAAGTTCAAAAGAATGAAATGAAATGTTACATTTCTAGAATGAGACACATTGTTTTTTTGCCGTCATCAAAGGCATCATACAACTGCAACAGCCGAGGATGCTGGAGAATGGTCATGATTTCGACTTCTCGTTCCACATCCAAGCGGTCCTGTGGCTTCAGGGTGGTGATGAATTTGGCTGCAAACACTTTACTTGTAGATTTTTCGGTACACCGGTGCACAGTACCAAATTTTCCTCTGAAGGGAGAACATTGGAATTTTATTGTTGGGCGAAAAAACATATTTCAATTATATTAAGCACTATGTAGAAATTTTCTCAAACATTTTTCTTTAAGTAAACTCCAAAATAGTTTGATTTAGGAAAAAATAATAATAAAGACTCTTTATTTAAGTACATGCATAATTTAAGCGTTTCCCAAAACGTTGGAATACTCTTTGATTGTTACATTCAGAATGTTGTTAGATTCCTTCAATTCATTGGGAAGGGAGTTGAATCCACAATGATCTTGATCCCTCCGAGACTTGGCGTGATAATTTATTTTTATTTTACCCGTTTAATGGTTAATAATCACAACTGTATCTCTCAAAAAACTAAAAGGCTAGCATTTTTAAAGCAGGATGCAATCTTGCATCCCCCGCGTCTTCAGACTAATCAGAAAAGCTTTTACCGGAAATCATATGATTCTAACAGCTTCCGGTCGACTCAAATTAGAAATGGACGAGATTTCTAAAACGACCAAAGTATGCTTTTGTGAACGTCAGGTAAAGCGCACTTGTTAAAGTCTTGCTTTGTTTTATGTTGATGTTGTGAATGTTTAACTAAAAAAACTAAATCAATGTCGTCTTCTATTGACAAGATGTTTCCTCTTCAAATGTACCATCTCTTAATAACAATATGCTCTGAACAAAGTCCCGTATACTTCATATATATATACAGGGGGATTCAGAATTCATGGTACAAACTATAAGGTTAGATACAGGACGTTGTAACAATCATTTATTGTATAGGAATGTATGGGTGCAAACGACGCAGTGAGACGCAATTAGGAAAAATAAAAGAAATAGAGTTATCGGCTGGTTGAGTTGCCGGTAGGGAGCAGTAGATGTCTAGCTGCTGTTCAACATGATGCATCTCAGTAGGGGAAAGCGCTTTTCACAATTGTGCTGACGTCTACGATGGGAGATATTACGAATGCCGAAAATGCAGACATGCATTTCATGTACAGCCGAGCAAATGGTAGCGGCAGAGCTGAGGTACGAATGTATCACGCACAGTTTCCTGATCGACGATTGCCGGATCATAGTATTTTTAGTGGGTATCATCGTCAACTTCGTGAAAACCCTTCGTTTCACGTCACCAGCCATGATGCTGGTCGACGAAGAGCTGTACGCAGTCCAAGCCTGGAAGAAAGCATCTTGAACGTGGTGGCTGATAGACCAAAGTCAAGTACAAGAGCTGTTGTTCATCACGTAAGTCTGCGTCATCAGACTGTTTGTAGAGTGTTAAATGAAAATAGCTTACACCCCTTCCTTTTTCAGAGAGTACAAACTTTGAATCCGGGAGACTATCTTCTTTGACTGCCAGTGGGTGGTACAGAAGTATGCGCTGCAGTTGGACTTCATAGCTCATGTGCTGAACTGTTATGAACAGTTATTGTAAACATTACACTTGTCAACGACGCTTTCAATAAACACTTTGTCTTTTCCTTTCGTCTCTTATTTTTTGTGTTTGTGCCTCACCGTATCACTTGCGTCTATGCATTCCTATACAATAAATGATTGTTACAATGTCCTGTACCAACCCTTTAAGTTTGTAGCATGAATTCGGGACCACCCTGTATATATATATACACTGGTGTGCAAAAATTAAGGACGATGCGGTTTTTTCAATATAACTTTGTACAAAAGCATTCCAAATCAACACATTTAATACCGTAAGATCCCCAATACGTAAGGACATGAGTAATGTAAGCAACACTTACTAAAAGAGAAATCAGAGGGATAAAAAGAAGCTTTATTGAAAAAGTAGCATGGAGCGCAATGCGACTGAAGGCCGAAACATCCCTGTGATGGGTGTCCAGTAAGAAATATCCGGTCTTTAGTAGGGGATATGATCCCCCTGACTGCTAGGCAGGTTTCACAGCGTCTGCCCATGCTGAGAATGAGGGTGTCAATGAGTTGTTGAGGCATTGCTGCCCATTCCTCTTGCAGCGTCAATCGAAGCTCCGGAATCGTTACTGGTGGTAAGGTACGAGCTGCCAAGCGTCTGCCTAAAAAATCCCATAGATGCTCGATGGGATTGAGATCCGGAGATCGTGCCGGCCAATCCATACGTTCAATATCCTCACTCTCTAAGAGCTGTTCGGCAGCTACTGTGCGATGACATGGTGCATTGTCGTCCATGAAAAGGAACTGCGGACCCATAGCGCCTCTAAAAAGATGCACATATGGAAGAAGAATCTCGTTACAATAACGGGCCCCGTTGACTGAACCTGCGTCGAAGATGTGAAGGTCCCCAAACGAGAACCCCTCCCCAAACGAGAACACCACCACCTCCATACCTGTCCCTTTCAATGATGTTCGAGGGATGATTGCGGCTTCCCCGCTCTCTCCAGATGAGTATGCGATGAGAATCGCTACTCAGACTGAATCTGCTCTCATCTGTAAAGAGTACTCGTCCCCATTCATTGTCTCTCAAATTCCGGTATTCCCGGCACCACAGAGAACGCCTTCTCCGATGGGCAGGCGTTAGAGGTACACACCGTACAGGGCGTCGTGCAAACAGACCACCACCGTGCAGTCTTCTGGCCACGGTAAAACGCGATATCGGTCGTCCAGTCGCCTGTGTCGTGTGTCTAGCGATTTCTCCCGCTGTCTGCAGCCTGTTTCTTCTGGCCTGTAAGGCACTATACCGGTCATCTGTGGGTGTGGTTCCTCGTGGACGACCACTACTGAACCCCCGGCTAGCTGTTCCTGTAGTTTGAAATTGTCTCCAAAGTCGTGAAACGATGCTGTGAGCAATTCCGAACTCTACAGCCACACTTGTCACACTGCGACCTTCCTCCAACTTCCCAATGATTCGACTTCGGGTAAAAGCATCCAGATGTCGTCTAACAGATTGATTATTCGCCATTTCTCGCTGAGGCAGCAACTCGGTGTGATTTTAACTGCTATACGGTGTGCAATCTCTTTGCCAGAAATACTAATCTTACACCGACAACATGCTTTACTACTCAGGCACTCCCCCATTACGTCTACCTGCATATCTGCACATGTGCTACCGTACATCACCTCACTTAATCTCCTGATTGGTCTTTCTGTCCGCTCTGCCTCTTCGTTCAGCTGATATGCTAATTTTTCGACTTCGTCCTTAATTTTTGCACACCACTGTATTTATATATATATATATATATATATGGGATTTTCCACATGAACCACTCTCTATAGGACATTGGCGCCTCTGCCACCAGTGAACTAACAGAGGAGAGTGATGAATTAGTGAGCGGGGACCGACGTGAGATCCAACGCTGCTGGAAAAGATTGGGCAACCGGGAAATGGCTATGATGGGACCACCTGTCCAATGCTAGAAGGGGAGTGAAGTATAGGTCACTCGTCACCTAAACTCCATAAGCCATCATGAACTATCTAAGAACAGTGTTACCATTGGGAACTGTTGTGTAAGAACTATACGAGGATTTCAAGAACTGACTACTATCGTTGAGGGCAAGAAGTGTTTATTTTAACTTGATGCATTAATATATATGTTAGTATATTAGTGTAGTCCTGTAACAAATGTCCACCATTAAACGTCAGTTTTAGTAAAAACCAGTGTTATGATTAAAATACCCCTAGAGCTCCGTGCCACAATCCCATATATATAGTAGCTTTTCTTAATTTAAACAAACAAATATTCATCACTAATATCCTTACTTACCTTTACCGTTTAGTGTTGTTTCGTAAGCTACCAAAAGAAGAAAGAAAGGCTTTTTTCGTTCTTGGTTTTAATGTATAAATTAATCATAAATTTCTTGTCTTTAACTCCTTATCAAAGATATAACAGCTATTGAACTACTCAGTAATTGAGTCATTTCTTGATCTTTAATTTTAAATTAATAATGTTTCATCAATTTGAATCAAGATCGGAGAATATCACACTCCACAGATTTCAATTTCATATATTGTGAAGACTGAAGTATGATTGGATTGAACTGAAATTAAAATCCATGCTTTCATATATATAAGATATTCTTTAGCAAAATAAACATTCGAGCAAACGACCTTATAGCAACTCTTTCATAATCTATTATTCACCTAAATAATAGAATAACAAGCGACAAAATTAGCGCAGAAAGGGTGATTAGGATTTCAAATTAAGATAGGTAGATTAACAACTTGATCGGCTTTTATGGGAGCCAGGGCTTTGATGGATAAAGTACCTGTTTTGTAAGCAGGAGATCACGAGTTCGAATCTCGTCGGTGCCTGAGTAAACATTTTGCCTATTCAAAAACGATACGGTATTGGAGTCTCATGCTAGTTTACTTAAAGAATTTTGCTTTTCCAATGTCAGTCGTGAAAATTTAATACGGTTATCTCTTATTAGTATAATATTTACTTAAAGTGTTGCTGCAGTCTCTCATCATAAATCATTCTACTAAAATAAATACTCGCTACTATAACAAAATAAGATTGAAAGAAAAAAAAGAGACTGTATTTAACACATTTAATTTTGAGAAATCAGCAATATTTTTCTATTACGATTTTTCAAAAGCATTTTCAAAGTATTTTCAAAGCATTCTTTACGGCATTTTTAAGGGCGATTTAAAAATAGCTTATAGTGGGAAATAATCCGTATGAGGAAATACTTATAATGTGTTAAAAAATTGTCATCAGCGACTCATTTATAAAAAGCAAGAAATAAGAGTTCTTGTAGGAATGTAATACTTTAGTTGTGTAACGGTTACTCGTTTTCATTGCTGTACACTTCCTAGAACGCGTTCCAGTTTCATTACTTTTGACCCAGATTACAGAGGTCGGAAGATAAGGCACACTTGAACTTCAATTGATAGAAGAAAAAAACTGTTCAATTCCACTTTTTCCAGGTTTATTTAAGAAAAGTTTAAAATCATGTAGTTAGATTTCACCATATCTAGTGTTATCTAACATGCAGTTTACCATATACAGTATAAAAAATTAAGAAATAAAGAAGAAAATTTTAGCATCAGCAATGGGAAATCGTCCCATTTTAATTTTGGTAAATGATGCTAGAAAACTCTGTTGTTTCTTTAATAATGAATCGTTTATTTAAAAACTGTTTCTGAATGTTTTGATTTTTTTGATTTATCATATTCTACTGATGAATACATTAGTAGCAATAGTCCTCTAAATACTCAATTGGGTGATAAATAGAAAGGAACTGAAATGTAAAGCTTACGTTTATTGAAATTATTGAAACTTGTTTCTCAGACAATTTAATACTCAATAGAATTTAAATGCATTTTATGCGCCTCCATGATAGTAAAAAAACATTAGTTGGTGCGTTTTTTTCACGATCTTTTCGAAGAAAGGATTTCTACAAGGCGTAATTTTTGGATAATACAAGGAGAACTGAGCACAAATGAATGACTATTGTTTTCGTACATTTCTCAATCTTAGTGAGTTTTTTTCCTTACGTGTGCGCCTTAGGGGTTCAGAAAGAAGGAAAGTCTTTCGGACGGGACAATCACGCAGAGAACGAAATTTCAAAGAGACTCAGACCTGAAAAGTTGTTAGGTTTTATTACCCTTAAGCGAGTCATTTAGAGGAATTTTGAAAGTATTTCCTACACACATAAATGGGGTTTTTTTAGAATAAGATATTTTGAAATATGGAAAGAAAAATTTCCATACAATTATTTAGATTTCCTCTTTCTTTTTGACATTCCTTTGTCTAGAACTAGATTATTATTGTTTTAATACTTTCAAAACTTCATTGGAGAAACTATATTTCATTTTGAGGCATAATTAAAGATTTTCCGGAGATATAAGACATGGATATTTTTATTCAAAATTCCTTGTCCTTTTAAAAATTTTTAAAAAAGTACAAATTTTGAATTTTTCTTCGTTTATTTTTCCATTGAGTCGACTTTACACAACTCAGGGTAGCTATAAATCCAAGAATTATAATCAGTTCTCAGTATTAAGTCATGAGAAATTCTTTGGGTGATTACATCAACCAAAAATATAAATGCATTAAAAATCACTGAGGTATATTTCACCCAATTAAAGATGTGTGTTGTTTCACACTATAATTTAACATCAAGGAATAGGGAGCTTTCAAAATTCCTTTTTTCTTAGAAAATCAAATTAGCTAAATACAAAAACCCATTTATTTTATCACGTATGAATTTTTCATAATCATTCCGAATTATACTTCCTTATTTTGTAAAATAACTCTTGATATGTGGCAAAAATGGCCAACACTTATAATTATCAAGATTTAATATATATTAATTGCTATATAAAACACAGATCCTTAATAAGGAGCAAGATATATTTTTAATTCAAAATTGTAATATCTTCGTCCCTAATCGTACCAAAATCAAGGACCTTCGTAACTTCAAGGAGATTAATTTTTTTTATAGCTTATATATTATGGAATAAAAAATTGTATTCAAATGTTTTTATTAGAAGAGCATATTCAGACTTTAAAAAATGGGCCTCACATAAAGTGATGCATTGAGATCCATTCTCTTTCCGTTGTCCAAGTCAGTGAGTTATGCTCGAGGATCCCAATGCAATTTTGGAAGAGAATTTTACACAGAATTGAATCCAGGAAAAATTGAATTTTATGGGTTAGTGTGTACCTTGTATACGGTTCCTCTGTTATCTCTCTCTATATTCATCATACCTATCCATATCATAATCTATACCGTCGATAAAATTGAAGCAGCACATAGTTTCCCTTTTGACATGCTTCATGTAGAAAGCTAAAATTGCTCAGTAATTTTTAAAAAGGACATTATTCGTAAGGTCTGAATATTTCAAAAGACATTCAGAAAAGTATGAGTTGGCACATTAACAATTGTTTCAAGCAACTATTTATAAAATAAGTCAAATGAAATGCAAATAGTAAAATATAATGCAGTTGTCCATGATTTGCATTTCATGAATGCTCTCTCGTTGTATTTAAATTTTAGGTAATGGGAATGTTTTCGAGTTTTTAAAACTATGCCTTTTGCATCTGTAAAAATTTGTTCAAAACATATTGGCAGGATTTAAAGCATGTTCCTGTTTATTTTTTCATAATATATAAAATGTAAAAATTCTCTGTATAATTTATATGTATCATGGAAAAGTACAAGTTCTAAAATTATAATTGCAAAGTGGAAAATCCTGAATAAAAATATTTATGTGTTATAAAATAACAAAATTCAAAATAAAAGACATTCCATCAAATATTGGAAAATTATCAACAATAATCTTGCTTTGAATTCATATTTATTAGTTTCGCTGAAAACTTAACTATGAGAAACAATAGATTCTCATTTATTTCTTTGGATTATGCGAACTATAAGCGAGTTCAACTAAAACTTAGTCAAAAAATATGAAGGTTTCAAGATCAAACGTATTTTGTTTTTATTTAATATTATAGACATGAACAAATTCGATGTATAGGAAATACTAAGGAGAATTATTTAATCGTTGAATATAGCAGATTTCTTGGTAAGTTTCCGTTTGGTGCTGAAGACAATGAAATTCTATCCAACAGAACATGGGATGAAGGAAATATCTTATAATTAATAAATAATAGAAAAACAAAAGATAAATAATATAAAATTGAAAAATACTTGACCCGATGTATTTTGAAAATGTTACAAGATATTTTTCGCAACTGACATTGTAAGGTCAGGGTTGAAAGATTCAATGAAAAATCCTGTTAATTTTCACATTATATTTGAGAAGGCCTTGTTTTAATAAGCAAATCATGAATTATCTAGAATCATTTTAAATAAATTTATTAAAACTTACATTTGTATTTATTGTTTTTCTTTGTAGGGGAGAAATTGGAAAAAGGATTAATATTACAATATACTATACCTCAATAAATAAATAAATATGATTCCAAAACATTCTCAAAGGTGTTTCGGCCTCTAAAAATCATTAAATGGTTTGTTTCAATTTGAAAATATATTTGTCGAAAAAGAAATTGAAAATCGATTAAAAGTTACGCATTAATGTGAAATTTCGTCGATCGAGAAAGGATTAGAGAAATTAACTCTCGGTTCCACTTTTTTTTTTTAAGAAAAAGCAAAAAGGGTTAAAAAAAATATGATTTTTGCTTCGCTTGGACGAAATTCAATCACGATAAGAACTAAGTGTTACGAAGAAAATAAATTTCGACAAGAAATATCTGACCTCCCTTTCACTTTCTACGAAGGTGCCGTAATCAAATAAATAAATGAGGAAAAATAATAAATGAAATTTAACCCAGACGCTTGCAAAACTTGCCCGGGGCTAACCAAACCAGTTCCTTCCAAGAGGAAAAGACTTTCTAGGTCACTGGACTCGAGAACACGACTACAAATCGCTTTTCAATCAACTTCCGGAGTTTTCTTACATAAATAAAATTCTGATTTTTAAACCCAATGCAATCGGATGTTTATGAATTTAGCAAAATCTGAAACAATCATGACAAATTATTCTAGACTAGTGTGAAACTTTTAAATGCTAATAAGTGATTGAGAGAGCTTCTCCATGACCATACAAAAATGTTAGAAAAAAAGGAGGAAAATTATGTACTCTGAATCTATGGAAAGAAAACAAGAGAATTTTTCAGTGAAAACTGTATTCATTTCGATCTAAACTATAAAATTATCAAAGCAAATAAGAAAGAAAGTATACTGAGGATTACTGATAAAATGCTGGCTATTTTAAGAATTGTGAAGCTGAAAGTTTTCTTTTCTCAATAACTTAATCTTTTCTAAGGTTCCAAGGGACTTTTAAGCACAAAACACAACAATTCTTCCATTCCAAGTGATTCATTTCTTAATGTACCACTACATAGCCTCTGTCAAGTCACTTGACTATCTCAATGGAAGGACTTTGAACCTGGAACATGTATCAGCCCGTTTACAGGGCTCCGCGGCTCGAACCCTACAAAAACACTTGGGTGCTACTATGAATAAAAATTGCATTATTCACCAAATATCATTTGCACATTTTTATACTTAATTTTAAACAGTAATTTGCGTTACGTATGTACTCAGAGATTTTTCTAAAGGAGAGCGAACAAATATTTGGGCCACAATATCATTTTTTTTTTTTCTTTTTTGCTCATAGTATGAGTTAAAAATTTTATTTAGTGTCTCAGTTTTGACATATTCATTTATCACATCTTAAAGTAAATCTTTATTATACAAAATATATTCAACTTCAATCGGATTCATGAATTAAATACTATTTAGAGAAAAATATGTTGTACCAAAATTTTTTCATTTTTACAAAGCTGTTGGATTTCTCTCAAAACAATATTTCTATACGGAACACATTTTTGTTTTTTGATCTCGTTCTGTTTTAAAAACACTTCGAGAGTGTAAATTAACTGTGAGAGACTAAATTGACATCAATATTAAATATAAATGGATATAATACACGCAGTACGCATAATAAATTAAATATTTAACCCTCCTTCAAATTGAACACTAGTAACTAATATGTAATAATGATTTTATATTCTATTTCTTTTAAATATTTCAATACAATTCTTTTTTCAAGAATACTTAAGATTTCCAATTTTTCCTCTAATCATTCAATGCACGAAACATTCTACATATTACTTTTCAGAAACGTTATTTGTCCCTCGTTCTTGGAAACACTCTTCAACCCTTTAAAATTGCATTTGCATGATCCATCTACGTACGACACTGTCCCACGAAATTTGCCCATCACAATCGAATTGATAAAATTGAAATTTCATAGAACTTCTATATTAAGAATTAGATTTAAGAAAACGATATCCACGAGGATCGCAACTTCCCTCTTAACGGTACCAATCAAATAATTTCAACAAAAAAAATTAATTAATTGCTAAATTGGTGATATTTTTGGTTCTTGTTTTTTTTTTCAATACATTTAATTATGAAGTAAAACAAAATACAGGAATAAAACATAAACACATCGAAAAAGAGATGAAATTAAAAGTAGAACACTTGATTTCCGTTTTTCTCCTCTTTAAATCTCAAAAGCTTTCTTGAAAATTATTTCATTCTACAGGTATTACTACTCCAACAGTTAAACGATTGTACTCTTGACAGATGTTGAAGGAAACGATTTCTTTTCTACAAGTAAAAAACTTTTAAAATTCATTCATTGCATAAAAATTTGCCCACCAAGTAATAATTGTGGGATTGTAACAAAATTTGGTATGAAGGTACATGTCGAGCAGATTTGCAAATGATTAGAAATGCAGCGTGATTGCGCATTGCGTAATGCCACTAGAGGATGATGAACTTGGTTCTAATTGGAGTATAAAACAGATAAGCAGAGCTTGTTTGAGTGTACTTTTTGCAAAGGAAACGCTGAGGAAGACATGCCATTACGCCGCCATTGAAGGCAATATGAGCAGCTATCAGAGTTTGAGAGGGGAAGAATCATCGGGTTGATGGAAGCTGGGTGGTCAGCTCGGTGAGTAGCTCACCATCTGAGCCGTTCTGACTTTACTGTTCTGAGGTTTAGAGACCAGTAGACAGAAAAAACGTCATTTGCATGGCGACCAGGCTCAGAACGCCCTCGGCAGACCAGTTGTCGAGATGACCGTCACATCATACGGCATGCACGCGTAGAGCCCACTGCATCATTGACCGCTGTCCAAACACAGACAGCATTTTCACGACGGGCCCCTGTGTCTTCCCGAACCATCGCAAGGCTCCTGGCTGGTATCGCGGCACCCATTGCATGTGCTGCCAATGACACCTACCCACCAACGCCTCCGTTTGGAGTGGTTTCGCACACAACGGGGTTGGACTGCAACGGAACGGAACCAGGTCGTCTTCAGCGACGAATCTAGATTCAATTTGATCGGTGATGACAATCGTGTTCGCCGTGGAGGCCCCATGGTGAAAGCCTCAATCCTGCCTTCGCTTTACAGAGACACACTGTTCCCACAGCTGATGCGGTGGTATGAAGTGCCATTGATTACGATAATATTGATCCATGGCGCAATGGCAGTCCAGCGGTACGTCCATAACATCCTTCAGCCACATGTGTTTTCACTCTTGGCAATGCTCCCAAGAGCCATATTACAACAAGATAATCCTCTGCCACACACAGGAAGGATGCCACAAGACTGTCTCCACCACATTACCACCCTTCCTTGGCCTGGTCGATCCCTATATTTGTCACCAATCGAGCATTTCTGGGATCATTTGAAATGGAAAATTGGGCAGCCTGCGAGTTTGGTCGAACTAGAGGCGCGTTTACAGCAACTGTTGAACGAGATGTCTCAGGACATCATATGGAACTTATATGCCTCAATGCTCGCTCGTATCGCATCGTGATTCGCGGTACAGGGGTTCCAACAGAGTACTAAAACTTCCGATTATTTGTACTTTTTTCTGCAATATATGATCCTTTTTCTCTGATTTTCTAATCACTCGCTTATATCAAAGTAGTACTTACATATGTAAAATTTCGTTTCATTTCGAAGACTCTTTCTTGGTGCGCAATTTTTTTTTTGGCAATGAGTGTAGTGTAGACATTTAAAATCCAGACAGATTTATTTAAAAGGAAAGTTTAAGTTAAAAAAATCCATTGTAGATTTAGAGTTCTTTATTTCTTATTAACACGTGCGTGACTTTCGTTGGCCAATGAGTTCTGTCGAAGCGTTGACAAGTTATAAGCACAAATAAGGTCAAATGTGGGTCCGTTGTGAAAGAGGAAAGATTATTTTACATATGGACTACCAATATTTCAGGCAATTGTCTGAGCATTACAAATGATAATTTTGTATAAATTTAAGCATATTTACCTTCCGAGCTCCTGATTGAGTGTGTAATCGGTTTTAACATCTTTTCCCTTCTTCACAACTACAGACCTAGGCTGGAAATCTGGTTCAGGTTCTGTGAAAAAAAATCAAAAGACTACGATGAACAATATTAAAAATAATAATGTTTTATATTTTTTAAAAAAATTGTATTGTCAAAACACATCTGTCTTTGAAAGAAAGCCAACAACACAAAAATGTTAAGTTGATTAGCTTTCAATTTTATTTTCATCTAAATTTCTAGAATCAATCAACAAATATAATTTAGAGTCAGAAATTTGAATATTTCAATTGAGTAAAATTATATACCGTAAAGCAGTACTGAATATTTTTAATTCTTTCCCATTACAAAAATGAGAAAAGTTCGGGACTTTTCAATTTATTTTGATTTTAATTACTCTAAAGCAATTCGAAGGCAACGCGCTTCGTAATTTTGAGTCATGGTTAAATGAGCAGGAATTTCACTATCCACACCTAGACATTATGAAAACTTTGAGCCTCAACCGGTTTAATGTACATGATCCAGCAGTACCAGTATTGGAACTCAAGACGATTTCGAGATCACTCAGCTACGGTCTCGAAATCTAGTGGTCTGTGATTCCCACTTCAAAGTGGGATCATGACAAAGAAGAAAATTCCTGCAAAATCAAGAATTGAAAAATACAACGCCAAAGAGTTTTTCGCGACGATCAGTCTCGAGTAACTGTTGAAAGTTAATAATTTGTGGGAAAAAATATTTAATAATAATTCAAAAAATGCTTCCACAAATAAAATTTTTGAACTAAAACCATTTATCACGAAAGAGAAACCTCCGTTTTGCTTTTTAATATTTCTTACTTTAAGGTAAAAACGTTTTCTCATCAATAAAACCCAGAATAAAGCCCCCCCCCTAATTTATCGAAGCAATACTATCCACAAAGTCTATTTGCAATTGTAGTATAAATTAATGTGGTAACATTCCGATAAAAAATTGTTCTTTATCTATAAGTTAATACACATGGCTACTCATTCAGATAATTGACCGTAAAATTCGGCGTCTAACACGCTCTTTTAACCACAAAAATACGATGGAAATTTACAGGTGCGCGTCGGGTATAAAAATGTTAGTTTTAAAAATGAAAAAGGGAGGAGCCTAAAAAATTTAAGGCTTCTACATATATCAAACTATTGTTTATTGAAAAGAAATGGCATACCTTATGATCTTAAAGGGTTATATTTCTAGAAGTATACTATTTTTTCAAGAGTCTGGCATAATATCTCGAATAAATGACTTCAAACACAAAAGCATTGCACACGTACTGCTCATGTTTCATCGTAAAAAAGAGGGTGCGTGTTATACGGTGAATATACCTCAAAAAATGCAGCTTGAAAGTATACATGTTCGTAATACACCAGATTTTACGGTTCTTAAAAACTGTAGGTGGTTGTTTTTTTCTGTTGTTAAATTCTTTACTAAAACTTGAAAAAGAAAATGAACCAAAACAAAGATGTTTTTTCCCGCTATTTTATAATCGCTTATATATATATATATATATATATATATATATATCAATTCTTTAATTCATCAATTGGGGTAACTGAGAGGGCAAATTATTCATAATGTAACAATTTCTTTAGAATAAATTTCAAAAGGAAGACAAATACTCCAATTAATTAAATGCATTATAATTCATTAGAAATCTGTCTTTTCAAGAATATTTGACATTCGAAATTAAAAGCTAATTAAAGTATAAGATTTATTTTAATTTACGCTCATGGTATAGTGTTTTAAAGAAAATTCTTTTTTTTTTCACTCAAAAGATTCGGAACTATGTAAGATTTTCCAGATCCTGTTAGATTTTATGCAGTAACAATTATTGCAGCTCAGACCTATGGTTGATTGATAGATTATTTATTAATGGAAAACTTTGGATCTGCACGAGGGTTATTGGTGACAGACCTCGTTGTAGAAAAACCTTGGTCAAGTGACGAGGATGACACCTATCCCACTCTTCATACTTCCAAATCACGCCAAAGTGAGGTCCTTGATTCTAGATAGATTTAAAGTGCATTTTCCTCTCTATACTTGTTAGAATTATAAATATATGTTTTCTAAAAGATAAAATATAGTTTTTTTTTTATTTTTGTTTTTTTGAAAAACTGATAGATACAGGTTTTTTTTAAAAAATGTTATTCTATCCCATGAGGAAATGCTTACTTATTACTTTTTAGGTTTCAATCTATCAGAAAACGGAATTAATCCTCTACCTCTAATAAAGTTAACTGTATTCTAGATTTTTCTAAACCAAACACATTAACTCAGTGGCTTAGATTTTTGGGCATGTTTAACTTGTATAGATGTTTTATACCTAAAGCCGCACATATACTTGCTCCCATGGTTCAGTTTTTAGAAGGGCATACAAATCAAAAGAAATCTCATTCCAGTGTTCGCAAATCTTCCGAGCCATTGAAATGGGATGAAAACGCAGGACAATATTTTCTTACTTCGAAAAACGCGATGGCAGAAGCTACCCTTTTAAGACATCCTATTCCAGGGGTTCAATTGAGCCTATGGGCGTACGCTTCCGATATTGCTATTGGAGGCACTTTATCTCAATTATTACATGGGAAATGTTAACCAATAGCCTTTTTCTCAATGAAAACTTAACAAAAGTCAGCAAAAGTGGTCAACTTATGATAGGGAACTATTTTCAATTTATTTGGCTATAAGAAAATTCTATCATATGTTAGAATGCTGAAACTTCCCAATACACACTGACCAAAAGCCACTAATTTGTGCTTTTAAACAAAACCCGAATAAATGTTCTCCTCAACAATTACGTCACTTAGATTTAATTTCCTAATATTCTACCGACGTTCGGCATGTGCAAGATTCCGAGAGCACAGTTGCTCCAGAATCGAAATTGATTCCATGACTAATTCTCCAAATTTAAATTTTAAAGAATTTGCATTAGCACAGAAAAAGGATCCAGGCGTTCAAAAATTTCTACAGAATGATGGATCTTCTTTTAAATTAGAGTTTAAACCGTGCCAAATCTCAGTTCACAATTTGCTTTGCGATATTTCAACAGGAGTTCCACGTCTTTTCGTTCCTGAATAGTTTCATGGAACAATATTTAACGATTTTCACAATCTTTCATATCCAGGGATAGCGGCTTCGACAAAACTCATCTGCTCTCGCTACGTGTGGCCTGGCATGAAATGCCAAATAAAGAAATAGGTTCAGTGTTGTGAATCGTGTCAAAAGTCAAAAATCCAAAGGCACGCTAAAACACCTCTAGGAACGTTCCCTCTTCTTGACGTTAGCTTCACTCACATTCATTATAGGTCCCTTGCCACCATTTGAAGGTCATCATTATCTACGTACGATAATCAACCGCTTCTCCAGATAGCCAGAAGCAATCCCTATTCCAGACATGTTAGCGAAAATCATTTGCCGCGCAATTTTTGATACGTTGATCTCCCGTTTTGGTTGCCCATCTATAATCACCTCTGATCAAGGAACCCAGATGCGTTCATCAATGTATGCTGAATTTACTCGCATGCTGGGAACTCAAAAGATCCAAACTACTACATATCATCCGATTTCAAATGGGATAGTGAAACATTTCCATCGGCATTTAAAATCGGCCATTAAAGCCCGTGAGAATGACAGATGGTCTGAAATAGCCCCAGTTATTCTTCTCGACATTAGAACAGCAGTTAAAGAAGATCTGCAATCTTCTTGTGCTGAAATTGTTTACGGCACAAATCTACTATTTCCTTCCTTGTAACATGATTGATATGTCGGACATTCTTTTTTGTGACAATGATTTCATCACTATTCTTCGGAACAGAATGCAACAGCTTAATCCTGTTGCAACATCCGTCTACATCCATCCTTTCCATAAATCATCATTTCATATCTTTTTAAGAATCGATCGTGTGCAACCACCTTTACGTCAACCTTATACTGGCCCACATAAAGTTCTGTTAAGAACAGACAAAACCATCACCATTGACATTAATGGTCGAAAAACAACAGTTTCTCTAGATCGCGTCAAACCTGCTCATCTTCTCTCGGAAACTGTGTGAATCTCCACCTACAGCGAGTAAAAGCGTAAAAGATGATAAAGCATCTACTAACGAACATCCAATATTTACCACAAAATCAGGAAGACGGGTACATTTTCCAAAAAAACTAGCCACTTATGTTACATAATTTTTTATCTCCATCTTGAAAAACTTTCAGTTGGAATTTTTTTTGTATTATATTTGTATATATCTCATTCATATGTTCTATATTTTATATATATATACAAAATTATTAATGTATTTCTACCAGTACGGATTCTCAAAAAAAATTAAAGTTTATAAATTTTTAAACTAATGTCGTTCCCTTGGGTTGTCACCCTCAGTCATTAGGGGGATTCTCTGTGGTAAACCCGACCATGGGTCCCGAACAGAATTTGGGAACCCCTTAGAATAGTTTTGAGAATCTGACCTGGCTGATGATCACAAGATGAAAACACACTAAGCCGATGTGTGTGACGAGCACCACAATAAACTAATATAGAACGAGAAATGTTGCCTCTTTCACCATACACTTTTCACTGCACACAAATCTCTATAAGCGTTTGGCATTCGCTGTATAGGAGACTGAAACTGTAGTTTGTTCTAATGTACGGCTAGAAACTGATTTTCTGAGAAGTAGGATATAATATATTCTCTTCGAATAAATAATATTTTCAAATCAAAGTGAATATTGCAAGGGGGTTCAGATTTGTTGGTAGAGGGTTAGAATGAGCCGAAAAAATAAAAAATTTCTCTTGACAATTCTCTTAGAATAGTTACATACAATAGTTAGAATAGTTACCCTATAACCTCATTCAAACACTAAAACAAATCTATATTGTAGAATCTGAAAATATTAAATTATTGCTTTATTTGATCCCTACCCATTTAAGAATGCAGGGCAATTGAATGATCGGCTGTGTTCAATTGAATTTACTCAAAAGTTTTATACTATATTTTAAAACGTTTTAAAACACGAACATTGGCAGGATCAATAGAGATTAACAGCAAAGAGTATATAACATAAAGCCATCATTTCTCGTTGAAAACTACTGTCATCCAGAAGACATTTTATTTTGACACTCTTATACAAATTTAGACCTACACACATAGACACCACTTTGTGGAAGATTTCCCCAGGTGGAATCATTGTATTTATTCACTGATATTTAAATTGAATACTACACATTTTGAACCCTTTCCCTCGAAACATTGAATTTTACACTTTAGCACTGATTGATTTGGTTGGAGAAATTCTGCGAATACAAATTTTTATTTTTTTGCATGACATATTTGTATTTCTCCATACATTTCATTATAAATAAAATAGATATTACAATGTTGGCTTTTATAATTTTTTAATTAATATTTGAATGTTATTTAAAAATATGTTTGGTACAATATGTCTTAACTATCCAACCAATCTGATTTGTTAGGAGATAAATTGAATTCATTAAAAATTAGAAGTAATAGCCGATACGATTTTTTTTTTGAAACACTTAAAACTTTTTATAATGATAAACATAATGATGACATATTTGCATTTAACTTATAAAAATATTAAAAAAGCATACTTAGTATTAAAATACGGAAATAGAGCTACAAAATGTCATAGAAAATTGTTAAGAATAAAAAAAAAAGGAGTGCCATTGCTACATTCCTGTGATGCTTTGTAGAAGCCTTTTCTTATAATCATTGTCATTTGAATGAAGTATTCGAATACAAAATTTTCTCAAAAAGCTCAGGAATACCTTAATAAGATAATCAGGTACTCAATGATCTTTCAAATATTCAATAAATTCAAAAATATATGAAGTCCTCAATGTGTTATTTATGTCTTTAATAATATGGTTCACGTCCCTATATGCTTTTTAAATATTTTTAATAATGTTTAATAAAAGTAGATATATTTTTATTTAATGTATTTGTTTGACTTTAAAAATTTGATAAATTATGAGATCCCTTTCTTTCCCTGTAAGAAAAGCCCTAACATACACAATTAGATTATTTAAATTTCCGATGCTCCCATTGAATACTGTTTAATATCTGCAGTTTCGAAGGAAGTTTAAAAATAGTAGTGAATATCTCGTTACTTTTCAATTTGAATTTTTATTATTCTTTTGCGATGTCTCCTTCGAAAACATTCTTCTTGTTAAACACGTTTCCTTTGAAAGCGGAAAATGAAGCCTGTTAAGAAGCAGAAACAAACATTATCCTGGGAGAATTTTGCTTAAAAAAAGTGTTTTGAAACGATTTATGTTGTTTGTTCGTACAAAACAATGCATCGACAGAAAATTCTACTCCCCCCCCCCCTCCAAAAAAAACTGAATTTTTTATTTGAACTCATAACAAATTAATTGCTTTACTCAATTTCCAATGTTCAAAAATTTAATAAAACAGGATTTTTTGAATCATTATATTCTGTATTTATAAAACTCAATGTGTTATATAGTATACATACATAATCGTTTAATATTGCATTTTGTTTTTTAAACTATAAATGTTTTATATTGTTTTATAATAAAAAAAATAAAAATATTATACGAAATACAATTTAATGTTAATTTTAAAATATATTTGATATTGTTCTTATTTTCTCAAAGTAAATCATCAAAATTTGGTTGAACTGATGTAATTTTTAAAAAATGTTGATCATTTAATCTCAACCTTTCTGAATTTCTGTTATTTTTTTTTGTTAAAGAAAATGGTTGCTTGCATAAATAAGTGCTTCGAAACTTAGCCATTATACGTGTAACAAATGATAACATTTTAAAAAACCGATCTACAAAAATGAATATGTATAAACATCTAGAGTACCCCCTTCAAAACATTTTTGCTTCAGCAAGGAATCAGAATAGATTTCAATTAATTTCATTTGTAACTTTTCCTCAACAATTACAATATCGATAGATTGAGATGAAGTTAAGAAATGGAATAGTAATTGAAAATTTTTAAAAAATCAGAAAGTATTCGATCGGATTTCATTTCTAACAACATAATTTGGTGAGAATATCCTGTAAATTTTAATTTAAGGGATTTGATCAATAGATTTTTTTAAAGCTTTCAAAGCGAGACAAGTTTTCTCTTTCTGTTTGTAATAATTTTTGTTTGAAAGCGTTAATATTACAAATAGCATTGTAGCAAACAGATTTTTGCCTTGAAGCTTAAGTTAAGTTGACTTGTAATATCAACTGAGAAAGTCAGGTGCTTTACCCAATGTTCAGCTTTTAATCCAGCACTTTCATAATTTTTATTTCCAAGAAAATGATTTCATCCAGCAACTTAAAAAATCGTTTTAACTTTTTATGAATCAAAAAATCCATTGAACTCTTGTGTAATATGTTTGACCTATAAATTCACATTCTATATCATCTAGAAATGAAGCCAATCGACGATGCCAAATTCTACATGCTCGAATATAGTTTACAATTTTACTGACTATTTTAAAACATGTCTAGTATTTCCAAGTACATGCCCAAGAACAGTACTTGCTATGAAATAATACAATGAAAATGATCCAAATTACTATTACCATGCTGTTTTTGCTTGTTTCTTTTAGTCTGGCAACTCCTTTAATAATACTGGCCATGGTAAGTGCTCTATCAGTTTCAAGACCAACCCACCTTTCCAAGGAGACTTCCTGAAGATTTCCCAAAGTGCATCCAAACAATGGATTATTCATAACACATAACTCGACTCGACTATAAATCTCGACTATTTCATCACCTCTGCTCTGTTACACAATTTCAACTTTTATTACACTGAAATTTTTTTTTTTTTTTGCTTGTACTGGACATACCGTATTTATTCGAAACTAAGCCACACCCCAAATTCTCAAAAAGTTATTGTGAAGAATGAAAAATAGTATAAAATGGTTTATCGATATCAAATTTTACTAAATTAAAATAAATTTTAAACGAGAACTAATAAGCGATTTATTTGTTGTTTTATCAGTATAACAAACTTTTAATTACCTACGGGCCCCCGTAATTGCTCCAAATACCCCATTCAACAAATTTATTTCCCTTCGATTCTAAGCTACGCCCTATTTTCAGCAGCATTAACATTGGAAAAAAACTGGTTCTTAAATTCGAGTAAATATGGTAATTCTTCCGCTTTAAATAAGCATTCATTAATACATTCTTCTTCAGTAAATGGTTTCGATCTGTGCTTACTATTAAATGTGATAATATATAGTTTTACTGCAGTTGCAATGTCTTCAACTAATTTAGGTGGCCGCGGTAGCCTAGTGGTCAAGGTAACGGACTCAAGTCATGACTTCGAGACTTGCACCGCTGAAGATCTGTAATGCAGAGGTGGCCGATGCACGTTAAATATGTCGAGGCTTTCATACGTCCTCCCATTGGTGTGGTATGGAAGTTAGGAGAGAGAGGTGTCAGCTCAGGTGTCGTCCTTGTCACTTGACCATGGTTCAAAATTACGAGGTTCGCGTGGCCAAACGTCCTCGAGTAACTGAAAAGTTTGACGTTAACATTCACTCACTCCCTAAGCAAATTTAGTGAATACATTTTTTTTTGATTTTTGAAGAATTGATTTGAGTTCCGATAACTCGTCTTTACAAAGTTTAGCAGCATATTGATCATAGTTTGTTTTTTGATTTGCGTCATAGTGCCTTTGAAAATTGTATTCCTTTGCAAATGAATTACAGTTTTTGCATACCATGCACGATATTTTATTCTTGTTTTGAGCATAAAAATATTGCAGTTCTCATTTTTTTAAAAAAAATTACGATGCTTATCTTCAGTTTATCTTTTCCTACTCTGTTCTTGAAGTTTGATATTTTTTGATTAAATAACTTTTTAATTTAGTATGAATAAAAACCCAAATCCACTTTCATTCACAAGCGATTGAGTAAACATTGCGCTTTTTCTTGGTCATCTTGGGAATTTTAAATTTTAAGAAAATGAGACTTCAACGGCCTCTGACGTCACACGATTCGCCTCTCACTAAATAGACACTTCAAAGAGAAATAAAAAGTTGCAAAAACGATGAATCGTAGAGTGATCTATAGCGAATAATATGCATAAATACATTTAAAAATTAACTTATTATAGTAAAATTACAAGAAAAAAATTTGATAAAGTATTAAAAATAATTTTTGTTTTAAGGTTATTTCTATAATTAAATGGGATTTAAAAAAAAAAACAAGAATAAATAACAGGTTAATATGTTGTAAATTTTCTTTAAAAAATTTACAGGAATAAATTTTAAAATTAAAAAAAACCCTTAAATATTGATATTTAAAATTTTGTAAAATGTCTCCGCGGGCCGCAACTTATGTATTGACGGGCCGCGTGTTTGAAATGCCTGCCTTAGGGCCTTTTAAAAAGCCTTTAACTCCAAAATTGAAAGCCACATTTAAGGTTTGTAAAGGCATAAAACAAAAACTAATAATCTCTGTAAAGCTCTAATTTTTAATATGTTTTTTTTCTAACTTATGTTCTATATCAAAACTCTACTTTACTTAATTATGGTTGAAACCATATTTTTCAATTTAAAATCTGCTTAAATCAACTTTATTTTAATCTAATACTTTGACAAAAGTTTTAAACTCAAGACATTTATACTCAAAATAATAATAATATAAACTTAAGCTAGAAATCACAAAGATTTTAAATAATATTTATTTTTTTCTCAGTTTTAAATCGGGGCAGATCAGCAAGTTTAAGTTTTCGTTGCGCGACTTTAAAATACTGCAATGTACTACTACAATATTTTTAATATAATGCAGTTTTGTACATCATGGAAATATTCAGTTCTTTCTGTAGTATTTGTATTCAGAACATTTGTAATCTGGTCTCACTGTAGTATCAGCTGAAGGCTGGAGTTTGGATTTATCATTTTCAGTGGTATTCCATCTCTTCCAAATATTACTTCGCTTAGTAACCTGAGTGCGTTTTGGCTGTGAAATGAAAACAATGTAAAAAGCTTCTAAGTTATTTAAACTGAATGTAAATATTGATCTTGAAATCAATCTTAAATAAGTAATTATGAGAAAAATCAAAAAAATCGAAACATAAGCAAACAAAAAAGGTCTTAGTAAGTAAAATTGCAGTTACTAGCCATTTCCCACAGAAAAAATGGATTGTGTTAAAAAATATTTTTAATTACTTCAATTTCTAAGTATAAAAATGCTTTGAAATGAAACCGAAACTAAAATCTAGACTCAGAAAACTTGAAATATCTTTAAAACTTATTGGTTTTTAGATCTGAAATTTCGGGGCAAGTTTCCAAATATATGGGCCATAGGAAAACTAAAAAAAAATGCTATTTTTAGGGTACTGTTATACTTTAAATTCATAACTATTTGTATCTGTTGAAATTATTAGTACGAATCAAACTTCTAGGAACTATTTTTGCTGGGACAATTTCTCTAAGCAGCAGGTTAAAATTTTGCAAGAATATATGTTTTATCTCAAAGTTAAAATATCACACACCCATCTATTTCAACAATTTTTAGGTAACTTATCAAAAGCATTTAATTATTTATTTTCCTCATAGTTATTTTTTCACCATAGTAGTTATGTTGAGAAGTTTGTTCTTTGCAATATGTTATGTCATTTGTCACACTTTTTAGGTACATTTTTATTTTCATGTTTTCGTCACACACAGTTCCGTATTAAAAATATTTCACTTCTCCCAAATCAAAATATTCCATACAAAATAAGAGAACTTTAAGCAAATTTTCACTTGTTTAGCAATGATCCTTCACGTTCACGGTCTTTGGCTGCTGAGAAAAGTAAATAAAATTTTTTAAAAATGTAAAACATTTCCTTTCATCTTTTGCTGAATTTTGTTTACAAAACGTCTTCCTCATAAGATTTATCATAGAACAAGTCTGCTACATTCGCCCTACTTTCAAGTCCTTTCAAATCTAATAATAAATTCGTAATCACTGTTGTTCAAGTATTTTAAATAATCCCTAATAATAAAGACAAAACTAAAGAGCTATGGGGAGGGAGAAGATAAGACATTACGAGAATCGATACAAAAAATTTCCCTCAATCTGTAAATATATATTTTCGTTCAAGACAAAAGAAATCAGAACATCTCTCATTCTCAGGACAAACTTAGATTTCGATCCAAGACAGAACCAGGTGTGTCTGCCAAGTTCAAACAGTGTGAAGAGAAAGGACGTGAAAAGTGCTTCTCAGTACATTCTAAGGTTATCGAGTCTGCTAAATCCCTGATGTAAGATTTCTTACAAAAAGGAATTTACTGAGGGCAGAAATTAATGGTCCTGAGATACGTGTGCATTTTCACCGGTATATCGTTTTACCTCCAATGTTATACAAAGGAACAGAAAAATACGAATGAAATTCTCCAAGATATCCAATAACAAGTAATAGAAAGGATAAAAATTTTCTGCAGTTTTTAATCAAAATGTGGAAATAATCCCTTAGGTTACAGTCAACTTCACTTTTTTTGTAGAATACCACAACTAGATTAAGAGAACCAGGACATCATATACTTTCAAAAAATTGATTTTTCAATTTTAGTTCTAAAAAATAGTGCATATTTTTCGGAACCTAAAAATGTATAATACTTATATATTTGTTGATAAAATAGCCCTAAAATATGAAACATAAAAATGTAAATAAATGACCACGCCCCTTCTGACATATTTTAAATGGGTAGTTTCCCCTGTGTTTGATCTATATAACCTTTTGAATTTATTTTTTTCATTTGAAAGAATAACCCCACTATTCCGTGGCATAATATGTATTACAAGATTTCGAAAATTAAGATTTTCAGAATTTTAAGGTTTTAGGATTATTTCAAAGAAATTATGCAGTTAATTCATTAAAAAACTGGTTCATTGCGTTTGATAGGTTGTTTTATATATATGTGTAAAAAATTTTGTGTATTCAAGAAATATTTTTGTAAGAAGTGGTACCTGCATGAAAATATGTATCTCGAAAATTATGTTCATACTAACTAAAACAAAGGGGAAAAAACATATAAATTTAAAATTATTTTTTGTAACAGTAGAAAATGATTAAGCGTTATTATTAGGCATATAAAAATAGGCAAGCAAATACTAATAAAGTGTATATATAATATGTGAAAACATTATTTTTTTTTTTAGTTTTTTCACTTTTTCTCAAAAGCATATTGTTTTGCATTTAGGTACATTTTTTTAAAAAAACTAATTCACTATAAGATTCCGGATTTTTTATACTTCTATACTGCCTATGCATATAGTGAACCTAATTTTTTTCTATTAAAATAGTGCCTAACTTTTTAAAAATGGTTTTATGCATAAAAAAAGCAGAAAAATAGAAATTTTCCAAATTTTAGAGTTTCATAATTTTTTTTTAAGAAACTATACTAAATTTTCACTAAAAAAATAGATTCACTGTCTTTTGTGTATTGTTTTATATAATTGTAAAAATTATTTTGCATAAAAAAAAAGATACTTTTTTAAAAAATTTTACCTAAACATAAGTATGTATTATGAGTTCTAAAAAATTATGTATTACTTAAATTAAGTAGGAAAAAAAAACTTTTGACCTAAAAAGTTATTTTTGTAGTTCATCAAAATAATTAAATTATCTTTATTAAGGCGATATGGTACCATCTTCACAATTTTTTTATTTTTAATATTTGATATTTGGTTTTAATTGTATTTCATAAAGGTTAATATTTAATAATAATTCCATACAAAAAAATTTTAATTTGTTGCAAAATGTTTGTAAAATTTAAATTTTTGTACCTTTTTCTAATCATTTTTTAAATCTCTAAGGCTTTTTTAAATATCTCTTTTTATTCAAAATTCTTTTCCAGGTACCTTTTACTATACTACATAAAACTGTGCATGAGTTTTCTTCTGCTGCTGCTCCTTAATTTTTTTATTAATTTTTTTTGTTGTTAAACTCCCAAAAATTCTCAAAAAAACATTAATTTTGATTTTGAAATTTTTTAGAAAAAGTACTAAACAGGTTAGAGCTAATTCCATGCACAGTTTTACAAAACATACATTTCAGAACATGTATAAAAAATTTCAAACCCATACTTCAATTATCAAAAAAGCCTTAGGGTTTTGAATAACAGTATATTTACAAAAATTCAACATGGAGAAATATGAATTTGAAGTTTTCATTCCATGAATATATCATTATATAATATTCATCGAATAGTCTGAAACTTTTATGAACTGTTAATTAGCGTATTTAAAACTGCTTATCATGAAAAATTGCCCAAATGTAGAACAATTAAAGAGTATACTGCCATAATAAATACATGGAAAAAAACGAATGAAAGATCAATATTTCATAAAACTTTATCTTAATAATTATAATAAAAAATAAATACACACACTTCAGAGCTAATTCCACGCTCAGAGCTAATGCACAACATGTACAAAAGATGTTTATGCCTTTATTTTTTATTTCCATGATTTTAACAGCCTTCGCATGTTAAATATTGTACACTAATAAAAGCAAAATCAAATAACAATTTATAGGTAAAATACATGAAAATCTAAGAACTGTATATGTGCATTTGTTTAAATAAATATCTTAAAATATTTTAATAATAAAAGTGTTGAATCTCGCACACATGGGATATATATATATCACGAAAAACAATTATATAAAAATGGGAGAGTTTTTCTATTATTGCGAATTAGATTTTTAATTATCTGAGTTATCAAAATGAGATTTAGTATTTATGCTTTGGGAGAATCCGTTTTGAAGTTTTAATTTCATTCATAATAATATCATAAAAAGCACGCACACCTTTTAAATCTTAACCAAATCCATTTGATCTTCCAGTAAATAATTCACAAACTAGAATTTTTGCATGAATTGCACAATTCTTTCTTAAAATGATTTATTACTGCATATATAATGTCAATTTCATTGATGCGCATTAGAAAAATAATTAATTCATTTTTATCAGGCTCTTTTCTAGCAAATAATCTGAAATGTAGGCATGGTAGTTGCTGTTTAGCATCAAACATTGCTCCATTACTTAATGAAAAATGCAGGTAAAGCTTTGAAATTTTGCAGGCATATTTA
Source organism: Trichonephila clavata (assembly GCA_019973975.1). Taxonomy (NCBI): domain Eukaryota; kingdom Metazoa; phylum Arthropoda; class Arachnida; order Araneae; family Nephilidae; genus Trichonephila; species Trichonephila clavata. The sequence goes on along the minus strand of BMAO01023895.1, from coordinate 32,128 downwards.
TAAAGGTTCGGGGTATCAAATAAGCCAATAAAAATTTTCGACAGTTTAATGATTTTTAGGGTACCATATCGCCTTAAGAACGTACAATATCTAAGCTCTATTGGAAATTTTAAAAGATATATGTCTCATTAACAAAGGGTCTTAAATTTAGCATTTTGCACTTTCGAGCATGTCCTGGTTCCCTTAAAAAGTATTTTTAAAATTTAATCATGAAATAACACTTTTTTGTTCTTATTCGAAATTACATCGTTTGTTATAATCAAGGACACTCCGTGTACAAGGGCCAATACACATTAAATCTGCTTGACTTAAAGTTCCCACGTTGGCCTGTTATAGAACCTTAGAGTGTGGAAAACCAAGTTCAGGTGTCATGCTTGTCAGACCGAGATTCAAAATTACGAGATATTTTTTTGTTTTGAGATACATCGTCACTATACATTCAGATCAAATCAAATCTTTGTAGTCGGTTTCTTCTTGTGGCTCTAATACTTATGACAATGAGGTCTAATAACTAATCATCTTTCAGCAAGATGCTTATCTGAATGTTACTAAGAATTCTGGAGATGCATTGCATTGTGAAAAAGAAATCAATAAATTCTTTGCAATTCAATTATGATCTTAAATATATTTTCTATCATACAAATTATACGCTTGAGTTCAAATGACAAAATTTGTGGTAAGCATTGGAGTGACAAGAGTGTAGGAATTTAATCCATCTTTTAACTTAGAGAAAGGAGTTGCTTCAATCCTAAACAATAAGGAAAAACATTTTCCATTGCTGTTTCAAGGAATTTTCTTTCCCAGTGTTATCATTTGAGGTTCTCTCTGTCAGAAATCTCAAATACTCTGGCTAAAACGTCAGAATTTTAAATTTTACATATTAACTTTTTAACATACTTATGTAAATTAAATACTTAAAACGTGTTATTTTGCCATCTAAGTGCTCATATTTTGAACAAGTATAATCCAAAATTTAAAACCATTTCAAATCTCGATTGTTCTAAAAATGTTCGAAAATATTAAATATATATATCAGTTTTTATAAAACTGTGATAAAGCAGCAAGCTGTTAATTCAAAGACTACTTTCCCTAAAGTAAAAAAAAAAAAAAAGATTTCTCCCTCTCTCTCTCTTTAACTGTTATCTCTGGTTTATTTATTTTCATAAATTTCTTTCAGCGTCAATCATTTCATAGCGTTACTCTATCCAAAAACTTATTAATTATGTAATCAAGATTAATTCAATAGTCTCTTTTGATTGATATCTCAGATTCTATATTTCCACTACATTAACTCTTGATTATTTCAATAATTTAAAAGTGATATAATAAGTTATTGAAGGTATCATCCTATTTTCTAAAAGTTCTTATATTGAATGGTCATGAAGTAAAATAAAAGGAAATAAGATTTATAACCATGCACATAATCCTATGAAACTAATATTAGAAATAAATAAATAAGACTTAATATCCCCTTCATAGGAATCCTTTTCCGTTTTACTTTTCTCGAAAATGAAATATCCAAACTATGAAGAAATGTGTGTAGTTAAGAGCAAATTTTAGTCCCGGAACTAGTGAAGGAGCATAGGACATGACTAGGAGAGTTTTAGAGAGCCGAGTATCAGTAGCTATCGCTTGCAGAACGTGTCTTGGAGCTGGATAATACTGTCGATGAGCTCAATTGTCACTCATGTTAGCCAAAATGCGAATAAAATGTAATGGTGTGTGTTATGAGGGACGCAGAATTTTCAGGAGGAAAATACAGGCGAGAGGTAGTAGATCCCAGAAAAAACATGCATAAAAAGACGCCACTGACAAGCAGGTTCTCCGAACGGTTCGTCAAGACTCATTTTCAGCGACAAGATATGTGTAAGGCCATCTTCGGAGTGACCCTCCGCAACAGGTAGCATGAGCGACGGCAACCAGCCTCTGAAATTTCTTTAAGTACAGTGGTGCATGCCTGACTTGGTTTCACCGTTATGACCACTGGGCCTACGAATGGAATCGGGTACTGCCTTCGGATGAATGCCCGAGGTTGTGCATGGAGGAATGAAAGCCGTGGACGGATGTGGTACTTTTCCGAGGAATGTCACCTGCTAGCTCATATCATCGAACGTCCCACCAGTTCTACATAAGGCCTCATAGTTCAAGGTAGCATCATATTCGTTCAGCAGACATCCCTTGTAAGCATTTCCAGACGCAACGCAAATTGTTTTGTCTAGGGTTTAGTTATTTGTGCAAGCCACCACCGGCACGTTATTCCGGAAGAAGAATGTACGACCTCATGTCACACAAGGAACTTTCAAATGCCTGATTAGAATTTGCATCCTTTCCTGGCCGGTAGCCTTTACCTAATCTTCCTCCAATCAAAAATGTATAGATCCTTATTAGACATGCAGTGCACCGAGCACCACAGGAGCATTGCACAGAGGATAGGAGATTTACAATGGCTTCAGTTTGGCAAGTTATTTCTCAGGACACCATTAATGGCTCCATTGATAGAATGCCTTTCCATTTAATGACCTGCTTGGCCACTGGTAGTGTCCACGTTAAGTACTGAATAAGTTAAGCAGTGCATATTTTTGTTGTTTAATAATTTACATACGTGAGTATTACCATTTATGTTTTTTCACATGACTACGCGCATTCCTTCATGGTGTTGAAATTTCACATTTAAGGAATATAGAACAAAGGCTGAACCAATCGTTTCACTTTTCGTGTCTTTCTTTTTCGATTTTTTTCCCCAGCTTTCAGAAATATTTTCAATCCAATCCATTAAAATAAAAGCAAATTCAATAAGAAATAAAACTGTCACTTAACACAGTTTTTGTATATGAAAAATACGTTGTTGCTTTTTCAAAATAACGTATATTTATGGTAAATTTATACCTTTGATAGAAAATGAGGAAAAATTATAAAATATACTTAGTAATGAGAATCGAGAACATTAAGCAATGTTCAATAATTAACTCCATTCGAATATTTTATTTGGGTTGATTAATTAATTATTATTATGAGAACACGCTGACACAAGCAAAAATATTTTGCTTTCCTTATATTTTTTTCCTTCTCGTAGTGATTTAAACTGCCATAGAACAAAACTTGATCAAGATAAGGTGTCATTCAATAATCGATTTGTTTTTAAAAAGAATAAAATGATATAGCTTTTATCAACTTACGTTGCTTTCAATATTGACAATAAAAATGTTGAGGTTGCATTGATCAACATGATTTTTAAGGTATCGCTAAAGAAAAGATTTAGGAGGAAGGATTACATTAAGGTTTGATAAGATCTGTTTTTCTAATTTCAAAGTAATTATTAGATAAAATTTAAACATTTTTAACTCTCCTATTCCCATTATAAAATTTTATGAAATTAAAAATTTAAGGGACAGTCTTTTAAGAAAATAGTCAAAACAGTGAGTTCTTAGGAAAATTACGATAATAGTGAGAAGAAAATCGAATATCCCCAAAATAACTTTTCCTGAAAATTATATAATTTTGGTTAAAAAAAATTCCCTTTTTTTCAAAAGCAGAGTGTAGGCTTCTTAAAAACTTTTATGGGTTCTTTTGAAAGTTTTAACACATTTAAGAAATATTCAGTTACATATAGTTATATTTGATTGGTTGTGTTCATTCTAAATTTATAACGATCCATTCCAAATTTTAATATTCAAATTATGAAGGATTTCCACTATATTTTTAATTATAAAAAGTTGATATAGTTTCAGTTAATTCCATTTAGTATAATTTTTATCAGGCATAAGTGTAAAATCCCACATGAAAATATATTGAATATTTAGTTTTGATGGATCTCTGAAGTGGTTAATTTCCATTAAAGATCACAAAATTTGAGGTTTATAATGAATTGTCATGCTACACAAAATCCCTATGTGATCCCCTGAGAACACTCCATGTAGAGGGGCTGATCACGTTAAATCCGTACAATCTCAAAATCCTCAATTTAGCTTGATGCGAAAGTGTGGATAGTCAACTCAAGTGTCTACCTCATCACTTAACCGAGGCTCGAAATTTCGAAGTCTGCCACTAATAAAGTTGCTCATCAAAGAATGATAATAATTGTCAAATCAAGCAAATGCTTTATGTTAACTGTATTTGTATCAGTAAGTCAATAATTGGAAACATAAGTTGCTTGGTACTTTTCTTCTATTGCTCTTCTAATAGTTTTTGCTAAAATATATAATGAATTCTTTTAAATAATTTGAAATAGTGATATTGGAAATATGGATAAAGATATTACCTTAATTTTGAGGTACCTTACCTACTTACTTATATTACCTTATTTGAGTCTTTTTCCAAATACATTTTAAAAGCGGAATGGAATAAAAACAAGATATCAATCATTGGCATGGCCAAGTAATTTTAGCGCGTTTTTCACATGTTGTATTTTACAATATAATGCAACTAACGAACTTTTTACTAACAGAAAGGAGTACTATACTTAAAAAAAAAAATTTTGATTTAAAAATTATTAAATTTAAATATGATTCGGCTTATCTAGGGCACAAATGCGACCCAATGCCGAAAACCCGAGGTCAATAGGTTAATTATTAGCTGAGAAAAAGGTGCGACAAAATATGGAACGAAGACGAAGACGAAATTTGCGTCCTAATAGCGCTTATTTTACACTACGTGAAAAATGCGCTAAAAATATCATTGTCAAAATGTAAAATCTTATTAGACATGACCACTTTCGGTCAATAAATGATTCCTCATGTGCAGAGAATTATCTGAATAATCAACTCACGAATTCAGAACTCGATTATCAATACAGAGGAAACATCCAATGATCGAAAGATGCAATTTATAAGCAATTATTTCAACTTTGTAGCTTAGAAAATAATTATTTGTAGAGTTATTTTCATTATTATTCTGAAATCGAAAAAGACCAGTTATAAAGAACTTTCAAATTCATTATCAGTTTATCTTCCCTTATCGCCATTTTTAGATAAATTCATCATTACCAATTAGAAAATATATTCGGCAATTTTAAGTTGTACTAGTGATGTTCTATTGAAACAAATCTCAAAAAAGAAAAATACAGTTTTTAAAAATTAGGGTGTTCGGAAAGTAATGTCGTTTCTATATATTCATCGGCCAATTGTGTACTTCAAAGGCATTTTAAGACTAAAAAGTGACTTTTAAATAATTAAATTGGAATTAATTTATTAGTAATTTTAGGTGAAAAGGCCAGCTAAATACCATAAGAGGTGCATATCCGGCATTCTCTGTTTTCTGAGTTTCCCAAGGGTAGTTACCATTTGTGACGTTTATCCAAGAACATCAGATATTCGGGAAAGCCAAAACAGTGTTTTCTAAGTTCAGATCAGGTAATTCTGATCTTTCCGATTCGCGTATCGATGAGGAAGATGAATGACTTTAGACAAGGGTGGAAATGGAAGCAAATCTGTGTCACACACACACACAATCAAGGAACTGTCAAACACTCTTAATCAGTTTAGATCAACCATCCTAGAACAGATCGGTAAAATAAGCAGAGTAGGCTTTGGGGCCCGTTTAATTTGTCCGAGGAAACCAAAACTAACCAATCCTCCAAGGGCGACTTATTGCTACAATGGCACAATGCATAACCATTTTTTGACCTCTGGAAATGAAAAATGGGTCTTCTATGATAATTTTATAAACACAAATGCCAATAGATCTCTATGAATCACAGAGTACTGCTTAGCCAGGTTTGAAAATCCAAAAAAGTGCTTTTGTAAATTTGATGGAGTATTCGCAGAATCGTTCATTTTGGAGTCCGGATAGCAGGGCATATTGTAAATGCAGACCTTTAAATCTTTCTTTGAAAAATATCCTGCGATTGCCAGATGAAAAAATATTATTCTGCAACACAATAATGCAAAACCGTACTGCGCAAGACAAAACTTGGAAAAGAATTAATGAATTGGGGGAATACGACTTCATCCACCATACTCGACCGACATTGTACTACCGGTTTTCCATTTATTCTGATAGCTACAACACTTTCTATGCGAGAGTGAATATTAACGTCATCCTATCCAGCTACTCGAGGGCTTTTGGCACGGACCTCGTCATTTTGAACCGTGGTCCACACTTCCCTCTCCTAACTTTCACACCATACCAAAGGAGGATGTTTGAACTCTCGATAGATTTAACGTGCTTCACCCCCCCCCTCTACACGGTGAGTCTTCAGCGGCACTAGGTTCGAACTCATGACACGCCGGCCACGAGTTGATTTCCTTGACCTCTAGGTTATTGCGGCCACTCACTTTCTATGAGACAAAAAATTGAAAATTTGGATGATATCCAAAATCAGATAATTTACTCAATCAATTGACAACACTCAGAGAAAGTTCGCACACTAGATGGCTATAAAGCGCATCTTACTAACTAAGTATTGTTCTGTGGCAGAATGCTCTAACTCCAAATAAATTGTATTAAACTAAATTGATGACCAGCCAGATAGTTTTTATGCTTTTAATGACATCTATATACATATTTACAAGTTTAGTGAGTTCTGCCTATTAATTCTAAATACTATCGACTACTAGAAAACGAAGCAAACATCATCTTAGCAAAACTAGGTCAGAACTGTCTCGGAAGCGAAACAAAAACACATTTTACACATACAGAGAAAGTGAGAGCGCCATCTATAGGGCTTTTCGCCACAGGCTAAAGGTTGTTGTTTACGTAATCGAATAAAGATTAAAAAAAATAAACTTCTTAAAAGTTTGTTTCAATTTAATGTAAAACAAAAAAAAACTTCCCAGTCCCTCTAATGCTTTGAAACAGTTTATTTAAGTAAAACTCTATTAACTGAAAGGGTAAATCAACTAAAAGTAGAATAAATTTATAAAAATTATAGTAAGAAAAAGTTCACATTTGTCTTCTAAAGCTTCATTTAAGTAAAAACTGTAGAGGGAAATGTTCCATTGGGTTACAGATATTAAAGTATCCCACCATTTTTGTGTTTCATCCAAGCTAAAAAAACTCAGCAGTGAATTAAAATTATTTTAATCAAGAAATACTTTCCGAAAAAGGAATACTGAAGTTAATATAGTTTAAATGTTTCAAGTGATGAGAAAGTAAACTATTTTTTTTCATTAATCTTAATAATTAAAAGTATTTTATTAAGGAAAAAATTCTACAGAAAGTTTCACAAATGCCACATTAAAATAAAACTAAATATGTAAATAACTAGATATTTAATTTAAATTAAAAAATTCAAGAACTTTAAAATGAATGGAAAGCTAAAACTACAATATAATTTGTAAAATATAATACGTAACACTTTACTTTTAAAAGTAAAAATAAATAAACATCATTATCAATTTAATTTAAATTATAAATCAATTTTGCAGTGAAATCACATATTAACTTACAAAGCATATTTGGTAGGGAAAATAACTGTATAATAAGCAATATATTGTTTCATTTTTTATTAATATTATCCCTCTACTTTATGAAAGATTTATATGAAATGTGCAGTTGTATGAGAAATTACTTTTTGAGATATTAAAGACATTGCTGATATAACTATTATGATAAGTCATCCTAATTTTTAGATGAAAAGTATTCGCTTAAAAATACTGTGAAATGAGTCATTCACTTCCTATTTTCTCGTAAAATTATCCTTTTTCAGAATTTCATTCAGAATATCAATATTCTCCCAAAGTTTAAAAAAAAGAGGAGAGAAAAACTCGATTCGAAATACGGTATTTAATAATAGACAATCTAAGTATGTATGTATATTTATACAGTAAAATTGTTAAAGTTTTGTAAAATGGAGGGGGGGGGGCAACTATAAAATACCCAGGCATCATACGATCTTCTAAGCAAACCTTTTCTCCATTATGTTTTTTTAATGAGCAGACGACAGTACTAATCATCATTATTTGTGTAACTCAATGTGATTACTGGCCTTACATCCTTACGCTCCTCTCCGGTTCTTTTGACACAAGTAAATCCACTTCACCTGATAGATAAAAGGATAAAAGTGTTCGCAGAGTACAAGGGTTCTGTCTGCAGAATGCACGTCATGTGTTTTAATTTACATTCTTCTAACCTGGATTTTTTAACTGTCTTGTTTTGTCATTCTTACAAGTGAAAACAGGTGAAGTGACTTTCCTTCAGTTTATTTTAGAAATACTTCTAAAAAATATTTATTTCATTTTCAAACATGTGTGCCACAAATAATGTATTAGTTTTAAAACTTAGTACTCGTTTATGTGTGTGTGTTTTCTGTTTTGCTCATTAATGGGATACTATCAATATTGGATACTCTTTGGAAAGAAATTAGTATAGGATTTCTTTAAAAAAAAGTCTTAAAACTAATCATGCATTAGAGAGAAAAAATTATTCAGAGTTAAATAAATTTTTTACAAGAAAAATATGTGGTGATTAAAGCCTATTTATTTCACTTTCAATACGAGACTAAAACTATGCAATGCTTGAGTCACAATCGACAAACTGCTGCTTTACAATTATTTACGTATACTGATACTTTACATTAGGAATCGTTAAGCAAAGAAGCAAAACCAAATTTTCGTATTCAAAAATCATTTTGAAAGTTTGTGTCCCATTAACCCCTTACGTACCATATAACCACTAGGGGATACATGCTATGGATAGGACAAAATCCCTTCGCAACCTCATGCAGATACATGAATTATTTGGGTGTACTAACCAGCACAGAAAGCATTATAAGATAGATTTTTTTCTATTGGGATTGTATAAAAAAATTACAAAAATTAAGTTACAAAATGTCTGGGTTACAAAAATTTGAAGAAAAAAAATTAAGATTCAAAATTTTTGTGAAATTGCCCTAAATGTTCCTTGGAACAAAAAGCAGCTACACATGCTTTACATAAGTGTTTTGTCATTTTTGTTCCATTTCTTCATGACAAATAGATAAATCAGTATCAGAGTCACTGTCATACTCATCGGTTTCTGGCAAATAATCTAATTCTGTATCACTTTCATTGAACGGGACGTGGGTAGCCTAGTGGTTAGAGCATCGGATGCCAGACCGAAAAGTATTTGCCCGATGGCACCAAATACTCGCCGAGTACAAACGGAGCACGTGCTCGTTAAATCAGTGGGTTCGAATGGTGTCACCATCTATCGTGAGCAAAATCGTGCTGTCACCTTCATGGGCTCAAAGAGCTTAGGCTAATGACAGACGTATCTCTAGCCCGTTGCCATGATGAATTTCGTGGGCCTCGATCTGACTACGTCAGACAGGTGGCATGAGAAACAACAACAACTTTCATTGGAATAAAACGAAGATGCCGTATTGGCGAGAAAAAGTATAAGTAAACAGACCAAAATAGTTTTACAAACCTTAGAAAATGAAACGAAACACAAACGAACGTGTGCGTTAGTCAACATCAAAAGGAAAAGTGCCCCGTAATGTCAAAGTCAGAGTATCCCAAGAAATCTAGGATTTTACTAGAAAGCGTAGTCTGTGGTACGTAAGGAGTTAAGTTTAAAACAAAAGAGTTATATCCTAAATGCATTGAACTGATCACACTTAACTTAAAACGCAGGGGACAATTTAAAGCTGAATATATAAATAGAGTTTAGAACTGTTTGAAAAAGTAAAAAGGGGTAAAACGAGAAAATAATTTTATGTAAACAAGACAAAACAAATAAGATAAAATAAAAATTTTAATTGAATGTAATAATATTTCAACCCATAAGTAAAGAAATGTAATAATTTAAAGAATGTATTTATAGAGTTTGTTTGTAGATAAAAATATATCGTAAATATTACAGATTCAGACGAATTAGAAGCATTCACAACTTTTACTTACGTAAAGTTTTTTAAATATTTCTAAATGAATGTCTCCTAAACACATTTAAATAAAATATAGCAAACTACACGCTGTGCTTATTTTCATTATTTTCGCTCAAAAAATTGCTCTAAATTACACACACGCGCATATATATATATATATATACATAACTACCTCAGATAAAAAATATATCACTGCTGCAGCTGAAACATATATTACTACTGCAGGTAAAATGCCGCATAATATTGTATAAAAATTCACAACCACAAAAATAATAAAGCTATAATTAATTGTAAGGATATTGATTTCTTTAAAAAATAAAAATATTTATCCAGTTTATAGTTTTGATTTTGAAGATCTTTTTATTTCCATTGATATCAGTCGCCAGAATTTGTGGTATCCTTGTTCAAACATTGGTTTCATTTTTGGATATTTCAATAAGCTGTTCCGGTATCAGTGTGTTAGAGATTTGAATTTTTACACGCGCAAAAGGATTCAACACTCAGTCGGGAGTATCCAAGTGAAGAATGTCTTCAAATCTTTGGTTCAGGTCTGCATGAAGAGCCGTTAGGTGTTGACAGTTAATATTCATAACTTCCTCTCTATTTTTCAATTCCGAAAGATTTGGAAACTGAGAACACATTCCTCTTCCCAATTTTTGCTTGTTTAGAAAAAGTTTTGCAACAAACGCAGATATTACGCTTTTAGTTTTGATTCAACTCATTTGGTCTCCTTATAGTTTCAAATTAATTTCATTAAATTTTGCAAATGAATCAGTCATACAGGCTTGTCATTTTATGAATTAAATTGTGTCGCAATGCATTATCTTGCCGCCCATCCGGTATAGTGGTCAGTGAAGCTAACTGCGGTGCCGTAGGGACTGGGTTCGAATCCCAGAGAAGGTATGGATGTTTGTGTTGTAATCCTTTCTTCTGTATGTGTTGTATGCCCCCGTGTTATACAAGGCGTGGTGCACGGGGTTTATAAATGTTAAAAAAAAAGCATTATCTTTTCTTTACAGAAATTCCAACACTGAATCCAAGAGCTCATAAAGTCGATTGAAACATGCACTTTTAGATAACCAACGTATTTCTGTATGAAGTATTTAAAGTCTTCATCATTTTCCGGACAAAATGTTGAACAGATAATCTCTCATTGAAGGCATTCCTCTTTTGATCTTAAACTGCTTTAATGACATCATCTAGTGAACCATGGAAACGTTCACTAAGATTTTTTGCGATGTCTGTGATTGGCACAAAGTACTAAAAATATATTCGGAACAGTTTGCTTTAAGTGTGCCAGTCTCTTACCATATCCGGAGCACCGTCTGTAGCAACAGAAGTGATATTAATCAAGGGTATAGCTTTTACATCAAAAAACTTATGAATTCAATAAATAAAGTTTCACCTTTCGCATTGGTTTCCAAACATTTAGCGAATAACAATTCTTGAAAAAACTTTTCTTCTTTTACAAATCTTACATAAGCTAAAAGTAAAGCTTCATTTCCTGGTAAAGTGGACTCGTCAAGCTGTATAGAAAATTTATATGTTTTTAAGTACTCCCATAAAGTAAGACATTTCGTCAATCCTTCTTTTTATAATGTAGAAAGTTGGTTTGTGAAACACGGTGCGTGTTATCTCACTACAGGAGGTAAAATTAGTTCACCGGACTTTCCGGACTTTGAAACCAATAAAGAAATGTTATAAAAAGCATCCAGTCCATTGCCATCTTGCTTAGATGTTGTTCACTGTTACTACCAGTGACGAATCAGAGGAAATAAAATTTTGCCAATGTTCACTCACAAAAGGAATTACATAACAATCACAGTACTTAAGTAATATGCTGTATTTTAAGCACCCACCTACATTTATGTTTAACTCAGAACGTAAGAGTCTTTACTATTTTATACATTACAATAAAAAAGGATCACAATATTGTTTTTATTTTATATTAAACCTTACGTGGACCCCCTGACGTAGTTCAGGGACCTCCAAATCAATTTTCATTTTCTACGGACCCCCTGAATGATATCGGAGACCCCTGGGGGTCCGTAGGGACCACTTTGGGAGCCACTGCTGTAAATGATTTAATTGTTCTTTGTAAAAAACAATAATTTTAACCCTAATATTAAATTTTATCCTGATTATTTAAACCTACTAAAAATTAACAATAATCCTTTTAAAACTGATTACTTAGATATATCATTGTACAGGGTGATTCATAAAGAATTATACAGTTTTAATGCACTATAAATTAAAGATAATGTAACATATTATAGACTACCTGTAACAGAATTGTATGGGATTCGTTTGAGTTTCGTTAGAGACAGTCACAAATATTCTATACGTGAGACCTTAGTCATACGAGATGCATTGATCCGATAATTCATTTACGCTCAAACGCGTGTTAAGGTATCTGAATTAAGCCCATCGATAGCGGCTTGATAATCTGTTTTAGATCACCTATATCAACAGAAAGGGGAGGGACGAAAACCTTGTCCTTTGCATACTCCCACAGGAAGAAATCATAAGGTATTAAATAAGGTCTTCTAGGTGGCCATTGAATAAGTAGTTGATTTTCTCGGGCTACGTAGATTGGCGGTGCAAACTCTATAGGCGACTTCTTGCAATGCTCTCAGTCGTCCTACACTTTTACTTTTACACAAACAACCTGTAATTTTAAATTTTTCATACCATTGTTGGATAAATTTTCTAGTTGGATGTTCTTTGCCGGATCATGATCGAAAATGCCATTGCACTGTTGCGTATTCCATTTTTCTAAATTCAAGAGCACAAAATGCTTTCTCTCCTGCAGACGCCATCATTTCGACTGACTAATCACATGACACGCACACAATTTTCTAAGTCACTCCGGTAGGGGCGAAACACAAACTTTAAGAGAGCCTCTACCTTTTTCGGTTCCCTGAGGTCATGCGCGTTTTCGACTGTTACTGTTTTACAGCACCTGGAAAGAGTATATTTCTTTATGAATTATCCTGTATATATTAAGGATAATAAACTACATAGTAATATTTATGATAAAAGAAATGTTTTTGATTTTAATATTCTTAGGTGCCCCATATTGGAACTCCAAAATATAAATTTCTATAAATAGAAATGTTATTTTTAACTATATTAATCGAAATAATATTTTAATTAGTGATAAATCTAATATATATATATATCATTTTAAATTTAAATAACTTTATTAGTCATTGTATTGAACATGGATACCCTAATATTTTTTTTACAATTACATTTCTAATGGTTTCAAATTAAATGGCAAAATGTAATAGAATTTGCATTAGGTTTCAATTTTGTTTTCATTAATTTTAGCTATACATTTACTCAATTATCTCATAAGATGGCGCGACATGTTTAATAAAATTACATATATTTTATTTTACAATAGAATCACTGGGGGTGATTCTATAGAATGATGGGGGGTCCTTTTAATTCCAATGAATTTCCTACCAATATTTTAAGTTTTTAAATATGTACACTGGATGTGCAAAACTTAAGCAACATGTGTTCTTTTTTGTACTATAACACCACGAAAAATCATCCGAGAGATGTGAAATTCAGAAATGAGGGACAGTATTTTGTACTTTAACGATGGCGAAAGCATAGTTGCACAAAAATGAATAAAATACATATATTATGGAATCAAACAAAAATATCTTTATTGAACTCATAGTATCGTTACATATGATTGTCTGTCCAAGAGGAAAAACAACAAGCAGATGTTTCTTAGTATGCAATCTGCCCTCCCCTAACTACAATGGTTGCTCTGCACCGTCTCTCCATACTTAGAACTAGATTGCCTAACAGTTACTGAGGAAAGAGTGTCCATTCCACAATCAACGTTTCAGTTGTTGGATGTTCCCCGGAGGACGTAATCGCGCCACAAGGCGTCTCCCCAAAGCATGCCACACATATTCGATGAGATTTAAATCGGGAGAACGCTGGCCAATCCATTCAAGTGATCTTCACTTTCCAGTAGCTGCTGAACATCAGCAGTCCAGTGTGGCCGTGCATTGTCATCCATAAAAACGAAGCTTAGTCCAGTAGCGCTTTGGAACAGAGGCACATGGGGAAGGATCAACTCCTTACAATAAAGATCTCTGGTTGCAGAAACTGTCAAAAATGTGGAGCTCAATCCACCTGTTGAGCATAATTCCTCTCCAGGTGTAAACTCCAGGACCACCGTAACGGTCTCTTTCCGTGATGTTACAAGGATAAAACCGTGTCCCAACCTCTCACCAAATCAACTAGCGTTGAGAATCGATGATGAAATGTCCATCTTTTGTGCTCTTTACACCACTTTAGACAATGCCGGCCAACTTACAAAGGGATGCAACGCTTAGGACGACAGATCAACAGCCATCTTTGTGAAGGCTTCTGGCGACAGTAAACAGTGACACTTGTCGCCCTGTTGCTGCACACAGTTGCTGAGTAATGGCACTTGCTGACTGGTATCAGGCTCTTTTCCCCTACAGGATGATATATCGGTCATCAACTGTAGTTGTTTTCCTATATAGGGCGGTCTCCACCAACCTTTCCAGAAGCTGTACGTATGGCTTGGAAAGATTTCCAAGCGCGCGAAACGACACTTTTGTTGATTCCGAACTCTTCAGCTACACTGGTCAAACTACAACCCTCCTCCAGATTTCCGATCATTCTTCCACAAGTGAAGTCGTCCAAATGATTTCTTCAAGCTATATATTTCACGAAATAATACACTTGCACTTGTATCGAATGTCTTTAATTGCGTCTTCGTTTTTGCTTTTATTGTAGACTTGTAAGACAATTGTAAAACTTGTAAGACGCACGCGTTTTGCGTACTTTTAGATCGCCTGTGACATTTTGTTCCGGACATTTGCCTCACTTTTATACTGAATTGCGTGTTCATTGTACTGATCACAATATCCCCTTTTCTACAGTTTAATGTTTATTTGCTTAAAATTTACATTGTTGCTTAAATTTCGCACCACCAGTGTGTATATACGAGTAGATTTACCTTTTTTAATTTAATCTTATTTTTTAATTTTTACTTTTATGTGGTACTACTTATACTTCCATTTGTATTAGTGTGAAACTTTTACTAGGTGTTATGTGACTTGGTAAGTTTTATCTTAGCAATATTTTATGCAAAGATCTTTAACTCTATATTATTAGGTAGTTTATTAAATTTTCCAATTATATATTATTAAATTAGCATTTGTGTATTTTATTTTGTAATAATTACATGTTTATAATATTTTCTCCTTTCCAAATGTCCCAGTAGTATAGGCAAATTACAAGTGAAGGTTGGTTGGCCAAAAAACATGTTTAAATCTGCATTTTTGGTTCCCAAGGCCAAGAGTTCGCTATTGTAATACTGTGGCTAATATTTCTTACTGTGTGTGTTTTGACTAGATACGGAGACTTAGGTTTATAAAAATTTGTATATATTATTATGAATCACATATACAGTGGTGATTCTAAATTGTTTTTAGCGCGTTTTTCACGTAGTGGAACAAAAGCGCTATTAGGACGCAAATTTCGTCTTCGTTCCATATTTTGCCGTACCTTTTTCTCAGCCAATAAGCCACCAATTGACCTCGGGTTTTTGGCATTTGGTCGCATTGGTGCCCTAGATGAGCCGAATCATATTTAAATGTTCCCATAGTTTGTATAAAAAAATTTTTGCTTTTTTTATAGTGCTGATACAGATTTGTGTCATTATTTATGTTCAGCTCAATAGTAGTACATTTAGAGGAGTGGTACAGTACTACTTTCTGTTAGTAAAAAGTTCATTAGTTGCATTATTGTAAAGTACAACATGTGAAAAACGCGCTAAAATTACTTGGCCATGCCAATGATTGATATCTTGTTACAAATTAAGAGGAGTGATAGTACTTATCCAGACAACGAGTAATTACACAGGGATATAGAGTCTTACTCCATTCTGAGAGGCAGAAAAGAGGAAAGTAGAAACGGATCCTGCGAGATAAAGCAATACAAGTCAACATCTCTGACGTCATTTTGTACCAGCCTACGTAGCATATCTCTTAAGATTTTCAAGAATTTACCACATGCACAAATTTCCACTGAGAAGAAGCAGCAATTTGCTCTTAGTTGGTACCGGAAATCAGAGAAAACATTGTCCTTTAAAAACGACACAAGCATCATCGCTTCAAGTATTATCTTGATAACATCGCCCAAAACCTTTCGTGAATGCTATGGCGTGGAGTACACCTGTGAGGAATTGGTAGATTTGCCCCTCACATACGGTGAAGCAAAAGGGAATGGAGGTAAAGCATGAAGATTGTACGAACAGTAGTTTCTGACTCGTCAGATTCCAAATCATCCTAGCTTTTCCTGTGTTGATCGATAATTGCGAGAAACCGGTACGTTTGCCTTCTCAAACAGCAATGCAGGACGCTTGCAAAGTGTACGAATGCCAGAAATGAAAGAACGAGTTTTGACTAAATTTGAAGCAGCTCCTTCCACAAGCAAGCGAGCGGAGGAATACGAAATGTTTATTTCACAGCCAGTGGTGGGGCGTTTTGTGCATGAAGAACGTTTGCACTTCTATCACGTGCAAAGAGTGCAATCTTTGCTCACAGATAATTATCCCCATAGAGAATGCTGCGGATGAAGTATAACAATCCACTATTTCTTGCATTAGTATTACTTAGTGATAAGGCAAAATTCACAGCAGAGAAGGCATTTTCAACATGCGCAATCAACACGCTTGATCTGACAGCAATCCCAACTGCACTACCCCTCGTAATTACCAACCGAAATTTTCCGTGGACGTCTGGGCAGGTTTTATTGGTGGTTATCTGATAGGCCCCTGCATCTTGTCAGACCGTTTAACGGCGCAGCATAACGTATCTTCTTGGAGAACAAATTCTTCCCATTTTAATTCAAGCCACCCACAAAGACATGTGTGTTTTGCACGATGGAGCCCCAGCACGTTTTTCTATCAAGGTCCTTAACTTCTTCAATGACATATATCCCGCACGATGGATCGGACATGGCGGACCTATAGGTCGGCATCCTCGCTCACCGGGCCTTGGCCAACTGGATTTTTTCTTCTGGGAATACATGAAATCCTTTGTATACGAGATGCCTGTGGACTCAGCTGAAGATCTCTTGACAAGAATTGTTGACACGAACAAAATTAACACGACACCAAGAATCTTGGGAGATTGTGTGCTAGTTGCTCCTTCGCCGGTGTCACCTGTGTAATGACAAGCGTGGTTGGTATTTTGAGAAGTTTCTATGAGTTTTTCACTGAACAATAACTCTGACTATGCAGCTTTTGGTATCATTCATTCACTTTCCCAACACTGTCGTAGGTTCAAGTTGGAATTCTAATATTCCTCTTTATTGCCTCTCAGGGTGGAATACGACCCAATATTACTATATAACTATTATTAGTATGGATGTGCACTATCACACCCACCCCTTTTAATTTGTAAAAACAATTTAGAATCAACCTATATATATATAATGCCCTGGGACGCGTGGAATTTTTCTTGCTCACTAAATGTTATGTTTATGTTGCAGTCGTGGTATGTTGCAAGAAACCTTTTACTTGTTATATTTTTTTATTATTTTTTATCAGGACTACTATCTCAAAACACAAAAGCCGTGAGACGGAAGCAAGCAGCAACATTTGTCGTAGTCTATCACTACCCCTATGATTATTAACTCCCCTTCGCGTATTATCTAAATCTGAATATGTTGGTTCCATATTTAATTACAACTAAATTAATAAATCAATCTTATTTATTGACCTTTCTTTTTGAGAGATTACACAAATACTATTCAAACTTTAAGATCAACAAAATACAGTGGAGTGCGAGAAGAATCTGATTATGAACGACGGAATACTAACTGAATTCCCGGAGAATAACGCATACAATCAAACTACGCATTTATATCTAATTTATGAAACAACTGACCTGATACCCTTTTCATAAGGCAGGTTTCTCTAATTCTGAATTGCTTTAAGGAGCGGCTTCAATCTTAGCTATTTTTCAGTTCCGTCCCGAACCGAATTAATGAACACTTTTCATTAGTCTTCTCCCTACGAATATATTTCCACTAGATAAACTAATCTCTCAAAATCACCCTCTTAATCAACCTCGTTCTCTTCATTTCATTTCTCCCTTTTATATCTTTTTCGAACTCGCTAAACCCGAAATTATCTCGTTTGCATAAGTCCCACTTTTTGGCTCTCGGCGGAGATTGGTTGAAATAAATAAAATATTTAAAGATTCCAGAGAAGGTTAGTGAAACGCGTAAGAACCCGTCACAACCCCCCTCCGAGAAAAAAAGCGTGACTTATTGAAGGTCTAAACGACCTGAAAGAACTCGCTTAATTTACCTAACGTCTGAAAAACACTGAACCTGCACAAAATTTTAACTAACTCTAGAATGTCTAAAAATACTGAACTTGTAGAAAGTTTTAACTCACGAACTTTAGAATGCCTGAAAATACTGAACTTGTAGAAAGTTTTAACTCACGAACTTTAGAATGCCTGAAAACACTGAATTTGCAGAAAATTTTAACTCTCTAAGTTAGAAACTTTAATTAAACTAGCACACAGAAATGACTACTCAAAGGGGTACTCCACTCTAATTTATTGAACTTGTACAATATATATAATCCCTACAGTGCATCCCATTCGGGCGAAGATCAGGGGAAAGCCTTTCAAGGAAAAAACCCTGATCATGCACTTTACTTAAGTGCTAATAAATATAAAATTTTACATTAATATCTTCTCACGACATCATTTTCAACGCATCACTATGTTCAGGGACTGCTGCCCTGAAAGGAAACCTTGTCAATTTTTTCTAAAACATGACATTAAATGCACAGAACTTTTATACAACTTCCTTATTGACATAAAATATGGTATACATTATACTATAAATATATATAGTTTCATAACAAAATAACCTTTATCTGGTTTCATTTTCAATAAATTCCCAATCAACCACGCTGCGCTGTTAATGTTTTTTGTTAGTATTCCTAATTACGCCGCGCCCAGAAACCAGACACTACTTATACATCTTAATAATTACACACAAAAATATATACATTTTTTACATAGAATATATTACAACAAACAATACAAGTAATCTCACATATAAAGCCTCGTCTTTAATGTATGGACAGCTCCTTTCCTGATGAGGTCTGTTGTACTTGAATCTGTGGGATGGTCCTGGAACTGCTCTTTCAGAACTATTTTCTTCCACCTTTCTATACCGCTTTCTGGAGGGACGAGAGGGCATTGACGAGGTCAACTTTCTCTTGTCTCGGGATACCTGGGCCTCTGGTCTCTTCTTCTTTTGTGTATTATCTATCCAAGAGTCTGGTCTTCCTCTTTTCTCTTTTTCAGTCCAATACGGTTTTTTCTTCCTGAAATTATACACATCACCCCCCGAAGAAACAGCAGAGTCCGTTCGCCCACGTTTTTTTCTTCTATCCTCCACTCCATCGCGTCTATTCGCAACTATATCTCTACTACCTTCTAAATTTCCTGATTTCGATCCTCTATGACAACCCCCATCACTCTCCGATTGCACCATTCTCGACTGCCCATCATCCGACCTGACTGATGCCACTGCACCATGATCACTACTACTGGCACTTTCCGACTCGGCAACACTGGCCGAGGTAAATGGTAACTCGGCACACTGATGGTAAATTCTCACCTGGTCCACATTAACAGTTATTCTTTTACCAAATTTTAATATTACTAAATTATTATTATTTTTTACACTCAGAACTTTATATGGGCCCTCAAACTTTGGCATAAATTTACCCACTATTTTCTTACTTGCCGAACTTAACGGGTGAGTTTGAACTAATACTAGATCATCAACTTTCACCTTACTTTCACGCCTCTTTTTATTATAATATTTCGCCCACTTCTCGTGCTGGCGCTTTGTATGAATTCTAGCCTCCTCAAACAACCTTTCTATGTTCCCACAAACTAAATCAGATCCATCAGTTGCCAATACTAATTTTTGAAAAGGGGTGATTAAATTTCGACCTAAAAATAATTCCGCCGGTGTTTTACCCGTTGTCTCATGTACTGCTGTCCTAAGAGCGTATCCGAACTCTTGCAGAAATTAGTCCCAGTTAGTGTGATTATCCGCGACAAAACTCGAAATCATTTTTAAAAGAGTACGATTAACCCTTTCTGTTTGATTAGCTTGTGGACGATATACCACAGTTTTAACGTGTTTTATGTTCAACCTGCGACATACTTGCTCAAAAACTTCGGATATCATTTGGGGGCCGTTGTCGGTGACTAACTTAACAGGAGCTCCATAACGCGAAATATAATTCTCAAAAAATGCATTGGCGATTGCTTTAGCCGAAGCTTTCCTTAAGGGAACTATTTCAACCCATTTAGAAAAATTATCTGTAATTACTAAAATAAATTTATAGCGTTCTGGACTAGTTGCAGGGTATGGGCCTAATAAATCTAAAGATACGATTTCATTCGGAAAATTCGTTACTATCGGAATTAATTGACCAGCTGGTAATCCGTTTTTATAATTGACTTTTTGGCATTGGTCGCAGGTTGCTACATATTTATAAATGTATTTCCTCATGTACGGGAAATAACACGCGTCTTTTAATTTTAAGTAGGTTTTCTTTTTGCCTACATGGCCTGCCATCGGCGAGTCATGGAATTCTCGCATAACATCTTTACGTAATGTTTTAGGTATAAATACTCTTAATTCACCTAGTGTGGTTGTAAATTTTGCATAGTATAACAATCCATCTATCAATTTAAAGTCGCGGGACCAATTTCTACAGATTGACTCATTAATGGAACTATCGTCCGGATTTTCTAGAAAACGTACGATGTGACCCAACTCCGGATCATTTCTCTGTTCCTCTCTCAACTGTTCTCTAGACGATAATACTAACGATCTAATCACCGCACAAGACACCTTTGGTTTTCATTACTTTCTAACGGGTTTCTAGACAACATATCAGCCACTAAATTTTGCGTACCTGGGCGATGTTCCCATTCTACATTAAAATTTGGCAACTTAAACGTCCACCTTATCATTCTAGACGACAAATTCTTTCCATTTTTTAATTTGGTAAGTGCAGCATGGTCTGTTATCACTTTAACCGGCAAGGATCCAAAATACGTGCGATATTTATTTAATGCCCATATGACAGCTAAACATTCACGTTCCGTCACACTATAATTCCTTTCTGCTCGGTTTAAAGTTCTCGAGGCAAACGCCATAGGCCTATTATTCTGTGTCAATACTGCTCCTACCCCCACGGAGCTCGCATCTGTATAGAGTTCAAAAGGTTGGGAAAAATCTGGTAATTGTAACACTGGAGCTTCTGTCAGTGTTTTCTTAATACGATCAAAGGCTTCCTGCGCTGATTCCGACCAACGGAACTTAGAGTTTTTTCGTTTTAAATTATATAAGGGCTCACACATGTCTGCGTAGTTTTTAATAAACTTTTGATACCAACCCGTCATTCCTAAAAATTTTGCTATTTGTTTTGCAGTTTTCGGAGGTTTCATTTCAATAATTGCTTTTACCTTCTCCTCATCTGTTTTAACTCCTTCTTTATTAATAACTAAACCCAAATAACGTAATTGTTCCCTCGCGAAATGACATTTCTCGCGATTCAACGTCAAACCAGCCTCCTGCAACAATCTCAATACTTCCCGTAAGTGTTCTACATGGCTTTCAAAAGATGGAGACGAAATAATCACGTTATCCATATAACAAAGGGCAAAACGCCCGAGGACTGGCTTGAGGATCATCTCTATGGCCCTTTGAAAATTTGGAGCTGCCCCCGAAAGGCCAAATGGCATGCGAGTAAATGCAAAAGTACCATTTTTTGTAACAAACGCCGTCTTATGAACATCTTTGGGGTCTACTGCCATCTGAAAGTATCCGCTGCGTAAATCAAGTGATGACATAATTTCGGTGTGTGGAATATTAGTGATCAAATCATCAATTATTGGTAGCGGATATCGCGGATATCTCGTGATCGCATTTAACTTCCTATAATCTATTGCAAACCTATAAGCTTCTGGGTCATCTAACGGCAACCCGTTTATCTTCCGACATAAAACAACTGGAGATGCGTAGGGCGATGTTGTTGGAACTATTGTTCCATCATTTAACATTTTCTGAACATGGTAGTCGATTATACCCTGTTTGACCCTGTCATAGCGATAAGGTCTCGAAAAAACAGGAGGACTATCACCCGTGTCAATTTCATGACAAAATACATGTGTCAGACCAGGGTTAAGTGAAAACAACCCATGAAATTCCTTAAACAAAATCTGTAATTCCTGTTTTTGTTTTGAATTTAACTTAGTGTTAGATAAGTCTATTTGAACCGGTTCTTCCGAAATTGCCACTTTTTCCATTTGCGAATCCGGAATGATTAACGATTTTGACAGGAAGTCCAAACTAATCTTTGCATGTGACATAAAATCAATACCTAGGATGCATGGATATTGCATCTCAGCAATCACATGAAATTTTCACAACTTAGAAAATTCGCTTATTTTAATTCTTAACTCAACTGTGCCTAAATTTCTGCATTGTGACCCTTGAGCTGTAACTACTTCAGCTAACGATTTCTTAATAGGATAAAAAGAAAAATATGATCGGTATGTTTTTCTGAAATAAATGATTTTTCCGCACCTGTATCCCAGAGCGCTTTTAGAAACGTATCATGCAAAAGAATCGGCACATACTGAAGATCAACTGGTGATAATCGTAATGAATTAAGTTTAATTCTATTAGGAGGATTTGTGACTTAACTAGCGATCGTTTACCTCCCGCAACACGATCGCTTAGAAGTTTAAATTGGCATTTCTTTGCCTTTCGCTGTTGCAATCAACACGCCTCCAATTCTGCTTTGCTGAATCATCATTAGGACCCTTCCTAACCACCATCCTACGGTTCTGATACCGGTCTGTTCGCTGATTTGGCTGATTGTAGCGATTTCCTCACTCGAATCCTTGATTTTGATAATTATGACGAGAAAAATTATTTGCACCCCTGCTTAGTCCTCTTTGATCATTTTGACTATTTCCGACCCTGTATCTCTCCAATTTCTATTATTCCTTCTCTCCTCAGGATTCCTACTCATATCCCAACCTCGTCTAACAAAATTATTACTCGAACCCTGGTTTTCCCTGCAGCTATGACGCTCCTCATATCGGTCTACCAACTCTACCAACTGAGCTTTCGTTGAGGGGTTTCGAACTTCTAAATAATCCATTATTTGGGGTTCTAGTCACATTACTATGTGATCGACTAATTTTATCTCATCATAATTCAAATCTAAAGCCTTATGAATTTTTAATAGCTGAAAAATAAAGTCTGACGGGGCTTGACCTCTCCGTTGTTTCGATGAAAAAAACTGAGCCTCTAACTCTGATTTATTCCGTACTACAGGAAAACTATCTCATAATTTCTTTTTAAGCGTTGCAAATGCAGTCGCTTCTTCATTTACACACTCGAACCCGATCACCTCAAACCAGTCTAACGCTCTCCCAATTAAATGACCTTTTAAATACGCACATGATAGATTCGCCGGTATTTCATAGTAGGCTATGGTGTCGTCTATATTAGAAATAAACTCAGACACATTTTCTTTACCCGAAAAAAATAATTCCGGCAAAACTCTAAATCCTGCACTTGCTCTTAATTCCGGTATTTCGGTTGGGCGCCAGTGTCGTAGTCTATCACTACCCCTATGATTATTAACTCCCCTTCGCGTATTATCTAAATCTGAATATGTTCGTTCCATAATTAATTACAACTAAATTAATAAATCAATCTTATTTATTGACCTTTCTTATTTGAGAGATTACACAAATACTATTCAAACTTTAAGATCAACAAAATACAGTGGAGTGCGATAAGAATCTGATTATGAACGACGGAATACTAACTGAATTCACGGAGAAAAACGCATACAATCAAACTACGCATTTATATCTAATTTATGAAACAACTGACCTGATACCCTTTTCTTAAGGCAGGTTTCTCTAATTCTGGATTGCTTTAAGGAGCGGCTTCAATCTTAGCTATTTTTCAGTTCCGTCCCGAACCGAATTAATGAACACTTTTCAATAGTCTTCTCCCGACGAATATATTTCCACTAGATAAACTAATCTCTCAAAATCACCCTCTTAATCAACCTCGTTCTCTTCATTTCATTTCTCCCTTTTATATCTTTTTCGAACTCGCTAAACCCGAAATTATCTCTTTTGCATAAGTCCCACTTTTTGGCTCTCGGCGGAGATTGGTTGAAATAAATAAAATATTTAAAGATTCGAGAGAAGGTTAGTGAAACGCGTAAGCACCCGTCACACATTTCACAGAACGAACACAAAGAGGGATGAGCGCAAAGAACTTTCACTTTCATACCGGCTGTGAAGATCTTTTTTGTAACAGGAGATAGGATTGATTAGAACGGGCGGGAACGAAATTTCTGATGCAATTCGATTAAGATTAAGATGACCGCATTAGTTTTGAACTAAAGAATTGAAAGTTATTTAAACAAGTTTCTTTAAAAAAAGTTTATTAAAAAGATACTAGAGGGATGTATTATTCATATAATGGACAGTTTATTTTACACTTATTTAATTTTATTTAATCATACAAATATTTTATCTTAAATGGTCAATTTTTTTCTTAAGCATGTATGCATCAACCAGTTAATAGTGTTCAAATATATTAGTAAAAAATAAGCGCCTTCTTTTTCTGTAAAATCTTTTGTGTACCACTTAAATAGCAGCAGCTGCCTCGATTGTGCTTCCATAACAATGTCCTTATTCGTTTTTCGAAACTATGCAATCGATGGGAATCAATTTCCCACTCATTTAGTCTCAGTCATATCACTTTGCAGTGACTTCAATTGAATGCAACGTAAGATAAGCAGCGTTTATTAACAAAAATCCCATAGAATTAAAAAATCATTTTTCTTTTCTCAAAGAAATGTTGATAAAAAAAAATTATCCCTTCCAAAGGCTTTCGCAATCATTTGCAATAGAAGGAAAAGTGGATTTTGTCGATAAAACATATTAAAATGAACGATGAATAAAACTGAATATAACTTAATGTTACATGAATAGGAACAATATTATAATTGTTTTTACGTCGTTTCATTTTATTTTTTATTTTTTTATTTATAAACCCCGTGCACCACCGAACGTCTAACACGGGGGTAAACAACACAGACAGAAGAAAGGATTACAACACAAACATCCATGCCTTCTCCGGGATTCGAACCCAGTCCCTGCGGCACCGCAGTCAGCTTCACTGACCACTATACCGGATGGGCGGCTTTCATTTTATTTGGATGAGAAAATAACTAAATTCAAAACTTAAAAGTGATATTCTTTTCTTCTTCTTTTATCGAAAAATAATACTTTACTTCTTTATCAGATTTAAGAAAGCAAAAATCGGGTCTTGCTTAAACAAGATTAAAATTGTGTGAACTAAACTATAATTTCTTTTTTTTAAAATTGGTTTTTAAATAATAATATCTAAATAACTTGTGTTAAAAAAATTGTTTTAAAACCTTTTCTAAAATTTCCTGTCTACAACCTTTTTGATTCTGTGATTTGAGCTTCTTGGTGTCTTCCTTTCCATAGAAGAAGACAACTCCGAGTCACGTTTACTTTTGTTCGGTGAAATGGTGTGCAGCAGTTCAAAAAGGAAGAATTCGTTTCCATTTACTGAGTTATGAATATAATATATACTATGATCCTAAAAATAGGAAGCGAGCAAAAATTGACATTTATCAAAATCCAAATTCAATATTTTTGTTCCAACAATAAACTCAGACTTTTCTTTGAAACTGCAGGAATTAAATTACTTCAGCCTTTTCGCAATTCTGTTTTTGGTCAAAAGACAAATTATTGAAATAATTCACCTTTCAAAAATCGTTTCTCTAAATCAAAAATGTCATCGTAAATTTAAATCTTACGTAAATATGTCTTCATGCAGAAAAAGTAAAAAAAAAATACCTCCAAGATCTGTCTCATCAACATAGATTGACATTTCTTAATCTTTCAGTGAGTCTATCTGGAATAAAAAGAAATTGGTAAACTTCATTCTTTGGATATGGAATTCATTATTATTATTATTTTAAACAACAAGCTGATAAATTTTCTATCACGCAAATGATAGGTTAGGAATCTTAAAGAACACACTTATGAAGGCAGTTGACAAAGTTTTAAATAAACAAATCTCTCTCTCTCTCTCTTTGTAGCCTTATTATTTGGAGAATACGTAACATTTCAAGACTTTAGACTATTTCATTCAAAATGGAAAACTAGACTTATAATCTCAAAAAATCGACAAAAAATTTCATAACTATTTCAATTTGCGAATTATTCGTAACGAAAATATAGGAAAAAGGTTATTGTCAATTTATTGTTAAGAAACAGGGAATGCTTTTTCAAAAACAATCAGAGAAATTTCCAAAAAGAAATCAAGGATTTTTTTTCCCCATTGATATTCTGTATAATCATTCGACATTCATTCATTTGCAGACATTTTTCTTTGCGGTAAAGTGAATTAATTTTATGACTACATTTCCACATTACAATTAACTGATCATAGAACAGCTGTGAGATTTGGGTAAATTACGGAGCCACACACTTTATCGGAACAATAAATATGTGCAAAAAATAAATAATAATCGAAGCTTCTTGTGTTAAATACTCTACCTTTAAAAATTCTAAATATTATTTAAGACAACATTTTCATAGTAAAATAGGCAGTGACCATGAAAAAAGGTTGTAATAAAAATATTGCACATAAATTTATTCTGTGCTTTTGAAAAGAAAAGAAAAATCTTTTCCACGCGCGCGTCTCTCTCTCTCTCTCTTTTTTTTTTTTCTTCTTTTTTTATCCGAATTTTTGATATTCTCATATCCTTTACAAAATCTACAATGTATAGCTCTCACTGAATTATTACAACAACAAAAATTGTTCACCCTTCCCTTTATATGTGTGTGTGTGTGTGTGTGTGTTACCGGCAAAGTATGAAATCCGGCATTCTATAGAATGTCTAGGCATTCGATACAATGTCTAAATCTAGCCGGCAATGTATAAAATGATTCCTATTTCACACATTGCCTAGGTATTCTATAGAATGCCTAATGAGAAACCGACAAAGTATGAAATATATCTCAGATTCATTTCGAATATTGTCAATTGGCAAGATATAAAACTTTTAACGCGTGTCTCAGGCTCAAAATCTGTTAGTTGTACATTGCTGTTTGTTCGGAAATGTAAAAATACTCAATTTTACTTAAACTTATTCAACAAAAAATTGGTTTTTTCCTGTGCTACCTGAAAATGGAGAAGCAAGCTATAGTGTTGGAGAATGAGACACAGTCTAAAGCAGGGGTCGGCAACCTATGTCACACGAGCCACATGTGGCACGCGGTACAATTCTCAGTGGCACTTTGCACTACTCAACAAATTTGTAAATTTTTGAATTGTTTCAAATGCTCTACTGTGTGGTTCGCTGAATCATATTGGTAGATTGGTTTGACACGCAAAAGCTAAAAGGTTGCTTACCCATAGTCCATAGACATAAAACAACTATTCAACGGTAAGTTGCCTAAAATTAGAGTTGATGCTCGAAAAAGAAAGGTTTTTTTTTTTTTCTTAACTGAAATTACTTACTAGAAGTTAATAACTGATATAGAAAAAATGCTAAAATGACTATTAAGAAGACTAGCAGGGACTATTGGTTGCTGAATAGCTATGATGTGATTTTTGCGGAAAATAAAAGTAAACTCATTTAAGCTGTTAAAGAAAGTGTCAGCACCATAAAACAGTGGTCCCCAACCCTTGTTCCGTGGATCAAAGGGTATCAGGTCACTCAAGGAGCATTAAATTATCTCCATTATATTTACTGGGGTGCATTTTTCTCGTGTTTGTGCGACTTTCCATGGAAATCACTTTACATTTTATGTGAAATCATTTTATAATTATTTTTTGGTGCAACTGAATTTTACTCTGAAGGCATGTTTAAATACAATTAAATTATACGAGGGTAAGTTGAAAAATAAGTTTCCCCTGTCGACCGTGGTCACAGTTGTGTATGAAAGTCAAAAAATAGAATGAGACATTAAAGATATGACATACCTTTATTTTTCCACGTAGGTACCAAGTACATTGAAACATTTGTCATATCGCTTAATAAGCTTCAAAAAGCCCTCCAGGAAAAAATCAGGGCTTTGCATATGGAAGAAGCGTTGAACGGCTTGTTTCACTTCAGTATTGCTTCCAAAGCGCCTTCCCCCGAGATTTTTCTTCAATGCCGGAAACAGATGGAAGTCGCTTGGTGCGAGATCAGGACTGTATGGCGGATGGTGTAGGCACTCCCAACCAAGAGTTGCAATATGGTTTTGCGTTGCCGTCGCCAAATGTGGTCTGGCATTGTCATCCAACAGCAGAACGCCAGATGTGAGAAGGTCAGGCCGCTTTTTCCAAATCGCCTCTTTCAATTTCGACAGGGTGTCACAGTAGCGTGCAGCATTGATGGTTCCAACCTCCAAAAAGTCCAGCAACAAAACTCCTTGGGCATCCCAGAAAACTGTGAGGAGCACTTTACCTGTAGAAGGAGTTGTCTTGAACTTCTTTCGGACCAGTGATGACGGATGTTTCTACTCCATAGATGCGGCCTTCGATTCTGGCGTGAAATGGTGGACCCACGTTTCATCCCCCGTCACAATCCGAAACAGAAAGTCATTGCCATCTTCATGGTAACGCACGAGATGTTCCAGGCTGACCGCCATGCGTTGTTCCTGGTGTGTCGAGGTCAATTGTCGGGGCACCCATCGTGCTGACACTTTTGTGTATCGAAGAATGTCGTGGATGATGTTTTGAGCTCACTCATGTGAGATTCCAAGTTCTTCCGCTACTTCATCGATGGTGATACGCCGGTTCACTCTAATCATGTCATCCACCTTCCCGACATTTGCATCTGTAGTGGCCGTGCGCGTCCGTCCAGCTCTCGGTATGTCCTCCACTTGCTGACGTCCATCACTGAATGTGCGACACCATCTCCGCACCATTTGCTTCGACATCACACCTGGCCCATAGACTTCCACGAGGCGGTTATGAATTTCTGTTCCTGATACTCCACGTGCCCATTCATAGCGGATAACCGCTCTCACTTCCTCCTTTGACCACGAATTCAAAACGCACCTTCTCTCCATACCTACCGGGGCTCAAATGAGAGGCTGGTCTCCGCTTTGCGCAGGCACTGCAACAGCGCCATCTGCTTGATTTACAGCGACCTCTACCCAATGGTGTATCGGTGACTTGCGCGTTTTCCTGCTGTGTCGCCTTTCGCCCATAGCCGTTCAACGCTTCTTCCATATGCAAAGCCCTGATTTTTTCTCGGAGGACTTTTTGAAGCTTATCAAGCGATATGACAAATGTCTCAACGTACTCGTACGAGAATAATAAAATAAAGGTATGTCATATCTTTAATGTCTCATTCTATTTTTTGACTTTCATACACAACTCTGACCACAGTCGACAGGGGAAACTTATTTTTAAACTTACCCTCGTATAAAATCAAAAATATTTAAAATATAAATAATCAACGTCCCACCCTCAGCGGGCCGTCGTAAAATTATCAAACGTTGGGTGGTCCGGAAGAGAAAACTGTTAGGAAGAACTGCTATACAGTATTATATCACGGATTCTCCCCCCCCCCCCAATGGGGCTGCAGATTCATATTTTTACCATTTTCAGACCTAGTACATTCTCCAGGGGCTGGTATCCCTTCTTAGTGAGGCATCATGTAAGCGATACCTATTGCCACCGGTAATTTTGACACCCAGTTTGATGATGTGAACTTGTTCTAGGAATTTAATTTGCCAAGAGCAAAATTAATTTCATGATTCTTGGGATATGATAGAATTCTGAAAGAACTTTCAACCAAATACAAAAATGTTACACGTTATGATATTGAACTGTACATCCTCCTACGTGAAATTTGCCAGATAAAACAGAAAACTATTTTTAAAAAGAAGGTATTGTAATACAAAACATTGATTTTTTTTCCGAATGCCAATATATTGGCACTTGTAATAAGTGAGAAAAAGGATTGCTTCTATCAACTTGGAACTTCTGAAGGAATTTTAATACCAAGTATATGCGAAATCACAATTTAACAATAATTTTTTTAATGGCAGTCTCATTATTTTGTCAGAATAACATTTGTACTTTTAGGAA
Organism: Trichonephila clavata; assembly: GCA_019973975.1. Lineage (NCBI taxonomy): Eukaryota > Metazoa > Arthropoda > Arachnida > Araneae > Nephilidae > Trichonephila > Trichonephila clavata. The sequence continues at coordinate 2,037 of BMAO01023895.1, read as the reverse complement.
TGGAAGTCATCGATAAAATATCCTTATCATGACCTTTTTTCATACTTTGCCTAAATAGCTTTAGGCATTCTATAGAATGCCTAGGCGAAGTATGTAATCATTCTCATATTTCATACTTTGCTTAAAAACGTCCGGCATTGTATAGAATGCCGGTATTTCATACTTTGCCGGTAACATATATATATACATATATATTCAGATGAGAATACAAGAGAAAAAAAACCTGGACAACACTAAAAAAATATTCAACGGAGAATATCATTTACTTCGGCCTATATTGTAGTATTTGTGTCAAGGATAATATTACGAGAAGCAACTATTTGCTTTTACCCGTACAAAGGTTTCTGATTACTATAGAGTATTGAGAAATAATTTTTCTTATTTTCTTTTCCTTTTTAACAGCTAAAATATAATCTAATTTTGGATTTTCCTTTTCCACAAGGGTTGCATTTTCCAAATTACATAAAATTAAGATAATGGCTATGAAAAGATAGCTGACTTCAAGAATTTTTCTGTAATTCCAAGAATAATGAGTATTTGGTAATGATACTTCCGCTTAGTCAGCATTCTTCAAACTCGAACTCATTATTTTTCAAACCTATTTTCTACTCGCACAAATAAGGAGATCAAAGGTAGCGCCATCTATTGAGAGTACTATGCTTTAATACTAATTTCGCTTGTAATAAAATGGAAAATGAAATTGAATTTTGAAAGTAGTTTTTTAACTGAAAACCATACTTAAGAAAATAATTAGCATCAAAAGTATCTTCATACAAATTCTCTACTGATAAATGACATTTTTTTTTAATTGAATTGATTGGATTTTATAAAAGAGCTTTAAGATATTAAACCTTAAGAAAATAAAGTTAAAATTGTCAATAAACATAATGCGTGCTAAACAGGTCTGTGAAAACCTTTTTACCACACATTTCAACAGTAAATTTTTCCCTTTCCAGCACTCATTTTAAAGACCATGACATTAAGCTTAGCTTTGATAAGTCCAGTCAAAAACTCAAAATCATGAACTCATTTAATAAAAATTAACAAATTTAAGAGAATGATAAGAATTTATATGCATTTCTTACAGAAATACAGAGATAATTAAATCATAAACCGCAAAACTTACTTTGAAAGCTTATTTCTATCTAATTTAAAATCAAATAATAATGATACTATTGCAGATATTAGCGAGGAAAATTTAGTCATTGCCTCTTTAAGGTGATATGATACCATCTTCACAATTTTTTTTATTTTTAATATTTCATTTTTGGTTTTAATAGTGCTTTATAAAGCATAATATTTAATAATAATTCCATGCAAAAAAAATTTAATTTGTTGCAAAATGTTTGTAAAATTTACATTTTTTGAACTTTTTTAAACATTTTTTAATGCTTTTTTAAATATGTATCTTTTCTTTCAAATTTTTTTAAAATTTTTTATTAATGTTTTTATAGTTAAACTTCCAAAAATCCTGAAAAAAACATTAATTTTGATTTTGAAATTTTTTAGAAATAGTATTAAATATGTTAGAGCTAATTCCATGCACAGTTTTACAAAACATACATTTCAGAACATGTATAAAAAATTTCAAACCCATACTTCAACTATCAAAAAAACTTTAGGGTTTTGAATAATAGTATATGTACAAAAATTCTCAACATAGAGAAATATGAGTTTGAAGTTTTCATTCCATGAAAAGCATGATATAATATTCATCGAATAGTCTGAAACTTTTATGAAATTTTAATTAGCTTATTTAAAACTGCTCACCGTAAAAAATTGCAAAATTGTAGAACAATTAAACAATATATTGGCATAATGAATATATAGAAGAAAACAAAAGAAAGATCAATATTTCATAAAATTTTACCTTAATAATTATAAAAAAAATTAAATACACATACTTTAGAGCTAATTTCATGCTCAGTTTGACAGCTCAAATAATGCACAACATGTACAAAAGATGTTTATTTTTTATTTCCATGATTTTAAAAGCCTTCGCATGTTAAATATTCTACACGAATGAAAGAAATCAAA
>BMAO01023894.1:0-20307 GCA_019973975.1 Trichonephila clavata | reverse complement strand
CGTGATAAATTTGTTACAACAATGCGAAAAAATTTTTATCTATAGGAAGATCATTCTTACTATTCTTATTATATTACAATTCATTTTTCCTTTAAGTTGAATGTTGTTAAAAAAACCAATGATATTAAAAATATACTTTGGAGTTCCAAAATAGCACAATGTTTTTAGTGAAAAATGTGTTGCTAATAATTTAAAATGACATTTTAAGTGCATTCAAGCATAGAACAATTATTTTCTTAGGGACATATGCTTTAAAATGAGTTTTCTAACACTTAACCCAACTAAAGGTTAGTCCTACAATTATTTAGTTATTACAACTATTTTATATATTTTATATCGTGGTGCCAAAACGACACCGGTGGCAGTTTAAGGGTAATCGAAATCCTGGATATTCTAGAGACTATCTGAACGTAACAGTTTCAATGCTAAATACTCTTCCACTAAATCTTTAGTTTCAACCAGCATTTTATCGTTGTTGACTATTATACTGGATATGTACCCGACAACTTAATATTTTTCATATAATTTAAATATATATATATAATATTTACTGGTTTATGGATAATAATCCGTATCGTGATTATTAGAAGACATTAATAAATCCCTTAGTCCTGAAAAACTTCTAAAATTATTTAATTTGAAATTTTTGCCAAAGTATAATTTGTCTTATTTCAAAATTATATAGTTCTTTAATTCATAAATCTTTACTAATATATTTGAATCAGGTACACAAAATAAAACTCATGAAAAGGACTGTAATTTCTTGAATCCAACTGCAATGTTAAAAAGTAAGAATTGAAGTTTAGAAGCTTATCTAGATATCATTATTTTATTAAACAATCTTCAATCAATCAACAGAAATCAATAGTAAACTTACAAAAACTTACATCTTCATCTTTTTTCTATCAATTAAAACTTAAGAGATGCTAAATTCCTTAAAAAATTGTTTTATAAAACTATACAATACCTTAAAATTACTAAGAAATATTCAGAAGATGAGAAGCCTATAAGAACGTAAGCAAAATGAATATCCTGAAAAACTATTCCTTCTCTTATGGTCTTAATACGTGCTACATGGGATAAATTCGATTCATTTTTTCTTCATTTTGAAAATTTTTTGATTCTTGTATAATATGAAGGGCATATCTTAACAATAACTCAAAATTTTTTTTTATTAAAAATACCCGGTAATCTGCGCATAAATTAAAAATAAATCGAAGCACAATGGGTCTTGCATGACCTGAATGAGCTCTTGTTTAATATATTCGATAAAAAAAGCTTTAGATTTACAAGAAGGGAGAAATGTCAAAAAAGTTAATAAATGTATTCAACAAAAAAAAAAAAAAAAACTCCTGTGTTTTTTGAAAGAAGGCAAATTCTAAAGATGATACATTATTTTTTTTAAAAAAGGCATATCAATTTATAATTCATAATTCATATCTGGGAATATACTAAGCCTTATAAAACATTTTTAATATATATATATATATAGGAAAAGATGTTTGAATATTTATAAAACTTTCATCCCGAAGTATTTTTATATATAACATTTAAATCGTCTGCTTCAAAAATAATATTAATATATTTAAAAGAAACTTATTGAAATCTATCAACACAAATACTGCAATTAAGCTACTGCATTTTTTTCTCTGAAATTTTCGGCTCTTTTTGAGTTATTTTAAATTTTTTTCAATAATTTTATTTTTTGAGAAGCATTGTGCTACATGTCTGAAAAAACAGTTAAATTATAAAGTTCTGTTTTTCTTATATTTAACTATAATTAATTTATATTTTTTAATTTTTTTTAATATGCTTGTACTGTTAATTTTTTAATATGCATTGTATTAGACTTTTAGAGGATTATTATCTTTGCTTATGTATGGATATGTCATTAATATAAATTTTTCAGATAATTTTTATCTCTTATAAATGGCTTGGTAATTAAATTATATAATTATAAAGTATAATCTTTTATTTAAAATATAATCTGAAAACCTGGATTTTATTGACTTATAAATGCCTAAATCAAAACTCATATATTAGACTCTTATATAAAAAAGAAAATGAGACACAAATAATTATTCTACAGTTTCAATTTCATGTTGGGCTTTTTTACTATAATTATCTTTTCAGAATTTTGTTGCAGTAGAGCAATAAAAATATATTTTTACGATGGGAGTACATGAAATTAATGTAATTGTAATATATAATTAAGTAGGCAAAGTCTTAAATAAATGTATAATACATCTGGCAGATAACTTATTCTTGAAGAACGTAAAAAAATAAGAGAAAACGCAATTAATTAGAAAGGAATTAGCAGCAACGGCTAAAGAGACTTATTTGGCAAGAAATCGCAACAAAAAAAAACATACGGATCTGGATAAATGTAAAATAATGGTATTGTTTGATGCAAATGTTAACAGATTTCTCTTGAAGTTATGAAATAGTTATTTACGAAAAGAATTATGAATGTTAATGAATATACATATACTTAATATAATATATAAATTGTTCTTAAAAATAGTATTTTAGATATATGTAAAAGTTTTTTTAGAACAAGTTTAGCACGAAACACATTAAATCATTTATGATTGGACTAAGCAAAACATAATTAAGTATTACATAAGAGGTACTAAATGCAGATGAATTAAAAGATATTGTCGTGCTTTATACTATAATATACATTTACAAATATTCTAAGCATAAAGATAAAAAAAAGTCAATAAAAATACAAAATATCGAATTGAATATTGTATATTATTATATATGAATAAATCCTATGATAATACTAATTTCTTAGCATATTTAATAAAAAAACGCATGCCATCTTTCCCAATTGATAATATCATTATTAGAAAAGATTTTAAGTCAAATGAAAAAGATATGTAGATCAATTTTTAACTTTTATGTACCTAAAAAGCAGGGAAATTTACGGTCTTATGAATGTAATGAATCTAAAGAATTTATTGATAAACATCACAGCATGTTATTATTGGTGACTTCAAAATTGAAAAAGAAAATAATCTCAGAAATATAATGAATAAAGTTACTGGTTTTAAACTAATAATTTCCAATAATAATAAGATGATCAGAAATGAATTATATAATGATATATTGGACAATTCATTTACAAAAACGCTGCTAAATATAGTATGCTTTTAGAGGCATTCACAGAATTCAAATGTAATATTACCACAAACAGCTTAAAAAATATAACTTTAGTTCACATATAGTAATATATGATTCACGATATTAAAAATCAGATTAAAATTTTGCAATTTAATTATAGTTTATGCTGATAATGTTCCAGTAAATGTTGCCTTCATATGTAAATACTATTATAGTTTAATGATCAACAAATATTTTGATAATAATGCAGCTTTTATTCGGCCATCAATTTCTGATACAGAAATAAATAATCGCTTTTGGCTTTTTATAAGCAATTATGAATACAAATTAATAATAATTTTAAATTTCCACATGTGTTTCTTACTACTAAATTTTAAAATAAACCAGTTATTCTATTAATAGTTTTAAAACGTATAGCAGCAAATGAGGCAAAAACATCCATGAAATGTTACAAGATACACACACATACACACGCACAATGAATAATCTTAAATTCACTCAGCCATACTTAGTACAAAATTTATTGAACAAATTAAAAATAAAAATATTTTTGAGTCCGGTGTTTAGGTTTTGAAGATATTTTCAACTCTACGAATTTTAATATTGAAGATATTATAAAAATATTTTTATATAAAATTACACAAAAATAATTTATTTAAAAATTTTCATTAGATACATTTAGTTCTTTCCTTTGCTTTGTACTAAAATACAACCTTATATATTTTAAAGTTAGCCAAATTATCAGTAGATTAAAGGTTTGCCCCAAAAGATAGCGCAGCTAGCATCTGTCTGGTGAATTTATATTTACATTATTTTGAAAATTGCTTCATAGATAATTCTGAATATTATATTTTTCGATAAATGGATGATATTATCATTTTTGCCATCAAGACAATTTTAAACTTAATGCTAGTTTTTATCTTCAATATTTCAATTTAATACAGACAAATAGTAACAATTACGAAGCAAATTTCCTTGATATAGAAATTAAATTAAAAGACAATGTTATAATTACTAATATTACCATAAACGAGATGATTTTAAACTCAAAATTATAAAAGTACTTCATTCGGAAAGTAATGCTCATATTTCTATATTCAGAAATGTTATTATTAATTGAATTATAATGCAATGCATTAAATTTCTTTTTCAAAACAAATCAGGAAAAAAAATTGAGCATTTTATTAAATATCACTTAATTCAAAAATACCCAATTCATTTTATTAATAGTTATTTGTAAAAAGAAATTTTAAATATTGTGAGGGTTAAATTAATTGATATATTAAGAGTTTATTATTATAAATTTATCAGTTTTCATTGTTAGATGTACTTTTAAAACCTGGATAACACAAAATTATAAATAATATTAATTACATATTCCTTTATTTTTATTTTAACCATAATAATTTTTAATATATATATAATCCTAGTGTCTCTCAACTAACGACAGTATTTATACATACTATTTAAATATTTAGTTCTATTAATTTCATTATTTTGCTAAGTACTACTTTTCAGCCAATTCCATGCATTGAATTTGTATCTGGGGCCAAAATCTGGCAATGACTAATTTATTGTACTCAGATTTAGCACGGTATATGCATTTGTGAAGGCAATTTTTTGTGAGTTGCCTTTCTCTTGCAATGGATTTAGGTATTCTATCCTATATTTTCAATAGGATATCACTCAGTATTTTTGACATGATCCCCTCCACTTTTGTATAAATTATTTTATATATTATAGCTGTGTCTGAAGAGCCAGCAATATTTATAATACTGCAGCATCCATATATATATATATATATATGGATATATATATGGATATATATATATATATATATAATCCTATTACTTTTCTAAATTCTATATATCTTTTCTAAATTCTAATATCTGGTTTATATTACAATTTCTGTTTTTATATGCTTCAGCTATAGGAAACTATCAATGATTCATGCCTCTATAATAGAGAATGTTAACTATATATATACCTTGCTATAAACTAAAACTAAACTCAGTGATTTTTCCTTTTATATATATTCACTGTTCTAAATATAATAAAGCTAAATAATAAGTTGAAACAATAGAGGGCCAATATATTATAAAATGGTATAACAATACAAGATGGCCATATATATATTTACGTATGTGTGTGTGTGCCAGACAGAGAGAGAAAGAGTTTATGTGTATGTTTAGGGTAATATTTTTTTACATTTACCTTCAATTGAAGTATAGTTTAGTTTTTTCCTATTAATTCACAATTTTCTTTCACTGGCTTCTGTTTAACGCTTGTCCAATTCATGTAACTTTTTTTTAATCTTTCCAAGTTTACCTTCTTTTTCTATGTTGAGAATGCATGGCCTATGGAATCAAGTATGGCTTATAAAAACCAATACCACCAGTTTTAAGTGCAGCAGAAAATAATTGATTTTATTGACTTTTTAAAAATAATTATAGTAAATAGTAATTAAAATTCACTTTTTGATTATTTAAAATGTTGAACATTTAATTTTTAATGTATCTCTTATCTTTTAGAAATAGCTAGCTTCTGAATGTATTTAATGGTAAAATCACAGATGCCCTATCTACAATTTAATACGTTTTTCTACATTTCTTTAAGACAATTCTAAGCACATGTATAGTTTTATCAGTATTTTTTTCTAGAATGAAACAAAAATACTGTTTTTTTTGCTGGATTTTCTATTATTTGCATTCAAGTTAATTATTATCACGTATATCATATATTCCTTAGAATTTCATTGCTAATTTATGTACAAAATTGCTTCATTTTGTTGCACATTTGGCGATTTATATGTTTTAAAACTTTTTAAATGTTTGCTAGTGTGTAAATTGCATTTAATAATGGAGAAAATAAGCTCTCTTACACCAAACAAAATTTATGTATTGCTAATTTTTACACAAAGAAGAAATAATTTCTTGAAACAAAATGGTAAAACAAAACAAACGAATCCAAAACATTTAAATATTTACCATGCTTCAGACATAGAAATAATCTTTCTTGATTGACAGATGCTCAATTTGTCCTAAGATTGTATCGCAATCTGTATAAATTGATGAATTTCATATTTGACTGATGGGTGTTTTGAAACATTGTGGATTGATACAAATAAACTCATCGAGTTATTTAAATTATTATGAGATCTTGAAATTAAACGGGTTTACTTTCAAATATTCCTTTAATTTTAGTTTTTTATTTATTTTTGAAACATGCAGAATTAAACTTAAAATGTTCAGAGACAAGCAAATTTATTGCATTGGTACAAAAGTAAATAAATGTTTTTTTGTCAATCTAAAGTGATGGACTGTTAGTAACAGATTTAGTACTAATTAAATATTAGCTAACATCACCTTAATATGTCGATAGATAGATTTCACTTTTTCAAGTAATTAAGTTTATTGAGTCAAAAAGTTAATTTAGATTCTAGTTAATAATTGTTTTCTTAACCCGGGAGCGCTCGTGCGGAACACAAAGTAACCCCAGGCTCACAAAATCTTTACATCTGGGAATTTTTTTTTGTAACAAATGACCTCCGTCTTATCACTGTCCTCCTATATGAAAGTCTACACGTAAACTGAAATGTATTTGTCACGTATCTCCCTCTTTTTTTGGAAGTGACACACGTCTTTTTCTCACTTCAAGAGAGTGCTTCAAAAGCGGGTAGGCCGTGTTTTTCTGAAATCCTTTCCCCTCTTTTATGTTTAACACCATGAAAGATAATTAAGGAGGGTTGTAGCGACACAATGGTCACTGACAGGAAGTTTTACAGCTCTCGGAGAACCCTGCGTTTTGACCCTGAAGCAATCGTAAAAAAGTTGGGAAGAATTTCTTTAGACACCTTAGTGAACGAACTATAAGTTATAGTGTTTGTAATTTAGCTTCATTTGAGATATTATTGCGTTTGAATTAAATTCTTTTTGCACTTTTAGCAATTTAACTTTTTTTTTTCAAGTTTTGAAAAATGTTCCAACGTATAAATAAAATATTATATAACTCACTTTTGATTTTATATTAATTTGAAGTTTTAATAAGTTGGGACTGTAATCTGCTATTTTATATAGTTGGACAAATAACTTTTTAAGTATATTCTCTTTGTTTGATTAACTCGTATTATTTTCTTCATCTTAAAATGATGAAACGGAAAAAGAAGTTTTTAAAATATATAAATCTATATAATATCTAGAACTATATTTAATTGCTTCATTTTTCTTCTCTTAACCAATGTTTTCAGTTTTTAAACCATGATTATTTCATTATAAGGTGTCAAAAAAGTTAATAAGAAACCGAACGCTTCAAAATTTAAAACCTTTTAAACTTTCCAACTACTAAAAATGAATAATTTTTAAACTTTTGCATCAAATTATTTGTAAAAAATTCTTACGCTTTCATAAAAATAATAATGAAAAAACTAATTCAGATCCATTATTTATTTATTTTTAATTTTAAAGCCAGATGTTCAGGGCGCGTATTGTTACAATACACCAAATTATATTTGAATTAAAAAAAAAATGCTTGAGTTTCAGTTTACTTAGAGAAAACATGAATGAGGGGTTTTTTATACCAATTCATATTTTTAACCTTGAATATTTGAATAAATAGTAATTAAAAATATTCGGATACATTTACAGTTGACATTTACGCATATAAATAAATATAAAGATAAATTTGAAAATTTTTTTAAACATATTTGTTTATGCAAAATTTCTAAATATTTATTTTTTTAAAGCTAACTGAAGAACAAGTAATTAAAATCTGGATATCTATTATAATTAACATTCAGAAAATATCCAGATTTTCATACAAAACTAGGAATTTTATGTTAGAAATTGTATTTGAAATTTCAGAAAAAAATATTTATGTATCGTGCACATACTCAGTTAAAAATTATTTAAAATAAGTACTAACAATTCTTCGAATAAAATATTAAATTAAATTTTAACATAAGAATCTTAAGCATTTTAATGCATTTCGTAAATTTCATACAATTCGGTTAAAACTGTATGTCAAGAGCAAAAATTATGCTGAAAAATTTGATGAATATACAATAAATTTTTAAGTAGAAGCACTACTGAGAAGCTAAAACACAGGAATGAAAAATTATGATCATATCTACAAGAGTTTTTGAACTATCTATTTTAAAATTCAGAAAATCTCTGCGTTAAGTTATACTTAATATTAATTAAAAAGTCAACATAAATGTAATGTAATGTTTGAAGACGCATTCATATACTATTAAAAAAATTATAAAGGGCATTGTTGCGAATGTTAAGAATTTCATATAATTTTAAATTCAGATTTTAACAGATTGACGTAGAAGAAAAAAACGAACATCTAACATACAGGATGCAGTCTGCAATACATAACCTTGATAAACAGAAGACGGCATTTTCACTTGCTAGAGCAGAGCTGGTTTAGGTAGGGGTGAGCTGGGCAAAAAGTGAGGGCCCAGCGGTTTTGACGGGTGCCGCACAAGAAATTGCAGTTTTCAGGAAAAATTATAATAATTACAAATACAAAAATAAGTCTTGCAGTTTTTTCATACATTTTTATTAACATGAATTGGGGAATTGATTTCCAATATACTTTGTTGTGTTTCACAATATTTAAGCCCCTCAGGGGGCTCACCTTCTTTAGGTGAGTACGGGTGTCACAATCCCGAGGTGCCCTAGTGATCTTTTCCTTTTCCCACGGGGTTTACTGTCTTTGGCAAACACGGGCTTCACGAACCCGGGGTACCCTAGTGATCCTTCTCTATTTTCGACCCTCTTTCTTGTCATTCAATTCATTCTTTCTTTCTCTCTTCCGTCTAGACCACAGATATTAAAACAAATGTTTGGCGCAGTATAGCCGAAATCGGCTCTTGCGCCAATAAACCCCAAAATCACTCACTCACTCACAATATTTAAGGTAACAAACCATAGTTCTTCAGATATATTTGTTCTACTTTTCATAAGCCGTACTCCTATTAAAACTTGTGCTTCCGAAACACACCTTTTGTAATCTTAAGAAATTATATAAACTATAACGGTTAATTTTGGTAAATTATTAAATGTTCCTATTTAGCCATTTCCGTCCAAACAGTTCAAATGAAAAAAATATTCGGATTCACCCATTCATTAGGAAATTGTATGATTCCAGCAGTAAGTTTTATTTTTTACCGAATAGGATTGCGTCACTTCGGGGATACCTCTAACAGACTAACAGAAACGTTTATATGCTATCGATTGCAAATTAAACATTTTCCCTTCAATTGTGTTTATTTCAGGAGGATCTTTGATTTATTTTATTCATGCAATACAAGATTTAAATAAATTACTTTTTTCTTGTCAAACGTATTTGCTTAATAATATATATATTTGCGTATTATATTAAAATTTGAACTACCCAAAATTATATGTTTTTGTTCCTCTAAAAACTCTTAGTATTTTAGAAATGGTCTTACAATCCGTGTACGGTTTATATGTTCTAAAATGAAAAATATATTTTTATAACTGAATTTTTGTGCCTCGTTTATAAAAATAAAATATTGCTTTGGGCTATAGCTTATAAACGTACTTAAATAAGTGGAGGAACAGTATTTTCACATAATATGAATATTTTTGACTGGAGTAAGTCAGATATTTATATTTCAGTTCCTTTACAATTTGAATAAAAGTTGTAAGCAATTTTATGAAGAGGATATTGAGTATAAACTCCTTGGCTATTTAAAAGTAAAATGTTTTATTTTGATACCCCACAGCTCACATTCTAAAATAAGACTCATTTACAATCATATGATCAGCTTTGGTGATATTTAAATTTTCAAAAATACTCTACATGTACGAAAACATTCTTTCAAAACCATACATCACATCTCATTCTCTGTCTTCTCCACAGCAGGCATTATTTTTTTATACTCAAAAAATTGAATACAGCATTTCCGAATGTTATTTTTTTTAAAAAAATTAATATGAATACACTGCAGAATTGTCGGTTAGCTTCACTGAGCAAAATTGTTTTAAGTGTACTGTTTTGAAAGACAAAATTAATTGGGAGAAGTTTTTTTCTCATTAGAATTTGTAATGATTGAATTGTGTGAAAGTTGTATTTATCAGTGAATTTTCCGTTTAACACTAAAGAAACAGAAAAATAAAAAATTAAATTTTAATAGAAAATGGTTAGAAATACTTTTACCATTTTGAAGAAAAATATATTCCCATTAAAATAAAAATAAAAAATTTGACTAAATTTGCTTTTTGCTCCGTCACAAATGCCTATGTAAAGAAGGTATTTTTGCTTAGTACAAGTTGTTTGACTATGAAATAAAATTTAGATTTTTTCCGAAAAATTAATTTAACATAAAAACATCATTTATAGGATTAAAATATATATAAATTAAAAGTATTGAAATCCCTCTTTATGTTACTTTAAATTTAAAATATAATTGAATAGAGGAAGATTGATTTCATTTCATAAACATAATCGTCGTATGTAACGATACTTCATTTATTCTCTTTTTGTTTAAAAAGAGAGAGAGAGATGGTCACTTTTACTCTTTTTTACATAGTTACTTTTTAAAAAAACATTACAATGTATTTGTGTTTTCTTAGTCTCATATTCCACAATAAATACAAGGTACTTTTTCCTGGCTCAAATCGTTAGTCCAAAATAGTTTATTTTTCTTAAATTAATTTTTTTTAATTTTGTTTTGTTTAAAATAAACAAGTATTTTTCAACTTTTGTAACAAGTTTCTTTCTTTCGAGTTTTTTTTTAACTCTTCACTTTTATTGTGACTTAACCGATCAAACAACCCCGTGGACCCGCTTTTTCCACCCAAAATTCGCACAAGGCAACGTCACAGCTGTGGACGAGTTTTCTCCCGGTTTTAAAGCAACAAAGAGGCCGAACTGAGTAATAAAATCTTCCCCTGTAGACCTCCCACTAACTTTAAAGGGGAAAGGAATTAAATGTGTTGCACTTTCGAAGGAATTCTCAAAAAAGAAGTAAACGCTTTCGGAATGATTTTTCAGGACAAGGATGAACACTCAGAGGGTTAAGGTATAATGTATCTATTTCAAAAAATGTTTATTATGTAGTATATTTTTATTTGAATTATATGCATTGATGTGACATATATTATAAAATATCTTTATTACAATAAAGACTATAATGCTGTAATTGTTGGTTAAAAATATATTTTATTAAATTAGGGTTTTTTTTGTGATATAATTGAAATGTAATTTGTTTTTGTGATGTCACAGTTTGATACATTGACATAAAATTGCTTTGAAATCACTTGTCAAGTTAACTTACATTGTTCTTATCAGTTTGTTGAATATTCAAATATTTTATTTGCTGTATTTTTTTTAAGAAATGCCTTCATTACTATGATTATGATCCAGATCGAGTAATAGATGCATATGTAACAGATAATTTACCTGATCACTTAAAAGATGCTGATGAAACTTTAGAAAAGTAAGTTTAATAGAAAATCTTTAATTTTTTATTTAAATTTTAATTGCTTTATTTGTATATAATTTGTAGCATATGTTTTGGTTCAAATATTTATTATGAAAATGAAAATTTTATTTTTCAAATAAATATCTATAATGTGAGTTTTTACTATTATGTCCTTAATTTTAGGTTTATGAGAGTTTGTTTATTTTAAGTTATAAAAGTTTAACTCAATATAATTTCTCTTTCTCAAGTATAACTTTTAGGAAGATTAACACAAATAATTTACATCATTTGTTATTCTGTATGAAACAAAAAATCGTCATCAGTTAGTATTCAATATCTTGAAACTAATGAGATTAAAACTTCTTATAATAGTAGCTCAATTATATTATTTCTGTGAACAATCCTTCCATCTTTCATATAAAGCTTCAGACTTGTTTGATAATTAGTATTTGTTGAAACAATTTTATAATTTTAATTCTATCATTGTTTTGCATTTTATTTGATTTTTTATTAGAAAAAGATTCATTATTTTTTTACAGAAAAGATTTTCATGTTTAAATATTGATAGAAAACCAGAAAATAAGTGCAAACTAGTTAATTTGTTTGCCTTCACATTTATTAAAGTTCAAAAGAATATTGTACATTTCTCATATTTACCTTTAAATAGCAAACAATGAAGCATTATGGGATAAAAATAATAACAAAGAACATGATATTGGTTGTTACAGTTCTGAATGTTTTTAATGAAATGTAAACTAATAATTGTTTCTTAGGTATCATAAAAAAATAAATTTGTTATGAATCCATTATGTATTGATACCAAATACAAGTTAAATAAATTTGTATGATGAAAATATTTTTGTGTGATTATCATGCTTTTATTTTAATTTGTAATATATTTTACTGTTAATAATTTTACAGATTGTTATTTTGTTATTAAATATTTTCCTTTTAATTTGAGAGTTTTAATCTTACAACAGTATGTCATGAATAATTTTGTAAGTCAATTATTAGAAGTATTGGATATTTTGTCTTTTGTAGTACATTTTTTCCCATTTGCTATTTTTAAATATAATTGTAAAAGTGATTTAAAAACAAAAGCTTTTGATTTGTCTGTACGTTATTTTATTTTATATTCCTTAAATAATAAATTTTGAAATCTTACATTTTTACTAGGGATCTTGCCATTTTAATTTAAAGAAGTATAAGTTGAATTTATTTTAAAAATTCTGTAATTGTTAAACTATATTATTTTATACTTATTATTAAATAACTGTCTTGCTATGTATTTAAAAATTATTTTCATATATATTCATATATCTTTTTTTTAAAGGGAATTTAAGCTTGAGAAGGATGGAAACATGCATTCAATTTTGCATGACAGAAAGAGTATTTTTGACAATGATGAATTTGATGTTTTCCGAAGAGATGACATAAATCTTGAAAATGTGCACTTTGGAAAAAAGTAAAACTCTATGCATTTTTTTTTTTTATGGTTTGATTAGTTGAAAAGAAATATAAGTTTCATTCAAAAATACTGAGATTAATTAAGCATGATTTTTTTTAAATGTGCAGTATTAGATAATGATGTTGAATACCAAAATATTGATAAATTTATATTTAATTTTAAAAGCCTGGGGAAATTATTAAGGAATGGTATTCTTTTTTTTTTTTAAGAGAAATAGGCACCAGGTTGATTTATTTATCATAGTATTTTTGTGAAGAAGCATATTAAAGATATGTTCTGTTGCTAATTGAATGCTGGTAATTTTGAGTGATTAGTAATACTTTTTAGTTAACATTAATTATATGCTTAATTTTCTTTCACTTTCCCTTTCATTCTGTTTAGACAAAATACTCTTTATTATATTATACTGTTACCATTAAAAAATAAATTATATAAGTAATTTCTAATGAAATATGCTGTTGAGGATGACTTACTAAATGCTAATTACAGTTATTTCCTCATTTACGTGTGCAATCGGTTCTTGGAAACAATGCTTAAGTAGAACCATGAAAAGCCATTTAAAAAAACAGATTGGTTTTGAATTTATTTAGTTTTTACTGTCAAGGAGAGAGCACGACTAAGGAAATTCATCCTGGGATGTGACTTGGTGTAATAGTAGTACTTTAGGGTATTCAACCCTCAATGTATTAGTGCCGAATGGCCAGTCAATTCAGAAAAAATACCCTTTGAAATTCAGGCTTAGCTTTCATACAGTTAAGTTTTAATTTTCTCTAGTTACGCAGTGGCATGGTTGGTAATACACCTGCTTTCTACGCAGGCAAATAGAGTTTGAGTCGCATGATCAACTTTTTTTTTCAATTCATTTACTTATTTTTTAAAATTAAATTAATTTATTTTAGAAAGGTTTATTAAATATTAAATGATACTTTGTAATTATTTTGTATTTTATAAAGTAAAATAATTATTGTAATTATATAAGTATTTATATTATATTATAATAAAAGTTTAATGATATTTTTAAAAAAAATTAGTTACAAATAGTTTTATAATGTGAAATACAATTTTTTATTAAAAAATAAATAAATTGAAAGAAAAAAGTTGGTTGTGCGTTACTTGAACCCTATCTGGCCGCGTAGAAAGCAAGTGTACTACCAACTATGCCACTGCGTCACTAGAGGTATTTAAAACTTAATTGTATAAAAGCTAAGCATGAATTTTGAAGGCTGTTTTCTCTAAATTGACTGCTCATTCGGCATTAATACATTGAGGGTTGAACACACTAATGGAGCACCATTATTACACAAAGTCTCACCCCAAAATTAATTTTCTTAGTCAAGCCCTCCCCTTGTGAGATAAAAAACAAGAGGTTATGTAAAAATTTAACTAGCATCATCAAGCATACCTTTATTACTCTTTCTTAATAATCTTAAGTCACATAATCTTTCAATTTTGTTACGGCTATTAATGTTGATGGCATGAAATCTTATTACTCTTGTAGTGTCTAATATGCTACTTCAAAATAAATTTACATTTTACAAAATAAATATTTGGCAAAATCTTCAAATTTTTACTTTAATTTGATATATTTGAGCTCTGTTAGCTCAAATGTGTTGTAAAATGTTGATACACATTTTAGAAATTACTATATAAGTACTGAAATAAGCAGGGAATTTCTTGCTATGATACATATGTTTATCATAACCTTTTCATTGTGGGGTAAGGTTAACTGTTTAAAAAGTTTTCTTTTTTTTTTAATAAGGAATCATTTTTTAAAATTTTTTAACATCAAACTAAATTTTTTGTTTTTTGTTCTGTTTTAATCAAAAAGGATGATGTACTGAAATAAGTAATTCAAGATGCAGTTATTTGTTTCTCTATCATAAGATTAAAGCTGTATCTTGGCCTTTATAGAAAATGCTTGTTCATGACTGGTTTTGGAGTAAATTTTTATATGTAGTTTGTTAGACAGAACAATGTTATTTTTAAACACCATTAAGCTTCAAATGAAATTTTTTTTTTATTGCTTGATTTAAATATTGATATGAATGCACATCGTCACTAAAGTTATTTACTTTAATTTTAAGATTTATTGAGAGATAAAAAACAGAACTTTTTCTACCTATGCTATTACTTAGGATTTAGGGTTTTTCATTTTCATTTATAAACATTTTTAGAAATAATACAACTTTTTTGCTCTTTTACCTATAGCTTGAAAAATTATTGCACTGTATATATTCAGTTGTAGTTCATGTTGTTTAGGCACTTTTTTGTATAATTTTTTAACATTGTGACCATTATTATCTGGACTGAGGAGAATAACTATATTTTTTTAAAAAAATTTCTACACTAAATAAGATTTCAATAAAGATTTGTAGGATATATGGGCATTATTTTCAAAATGAAAGGTTTATACTAGTTGAAAAGGTATATACTACAGATACAAACTCATTAAAATATAAAGTTATCAAAATATTTCTGTGTTGTGTTGTTTTGTGAAGCTGCATACCCTTGATATATAATACGGATAATAGAGAAAAATTGTAATTGAATTTGAAACAATTAGTCAGTATAAGTTCATAATATTCATCATCCAAAATTTATCATTTGGATTCAAATAGCTTAGTTGGGGACTTTTGACAAATTGAAAAAACAAACATGTGTATTTTCCATAATTTTTGTTTTTGCTTGTGTAGTACCTTCCTGTGAAAGTAATGAACCAAGTTTATTTGTGACTCAAATTTTAATATTTAGTTTAAACTTCTGAATATGTAGTATATCTTTAAAGAGATTCACATTTGACCTTGGAAAAGTTTGTTTAAAAAATTTATTTTGCTATTTAGAAACTTCAGAAAAATATTAGTAAGATTCTTGAAACATGCCTGCCAACAAATAAAAATTTTACTACCCTGTTTTGTTCTAAATGAATTAATATTTTAATGTTTCTGAATTTATCATTTTATTTTAATTATGTAATATAAAATAAAATTTTACATTTTATGTGCAATTTATTTTTTGCATGATTGGTCAATATTTACAAGTGTGTATAGTTATATATTTAGATCCCTCCCTGTGCTTATTTTATAAACGTGTTAAAACGAGTAAGAATAATCAGTCATTTTTAAATGAATCACTAATCAATAAATCTCTCTCTGACCAACTGTCGCCTCCCCTCCCAGACATGTGTGTGGTAGCGGCCCTGCCCGCTATATTTCTCATTGTTTATTTCTCCTTATTCCCTCAGGTACTCAGACAAAGAAAAAGCGCTCTTGACAGCGCTGGTGCTTCAAGAAACTATCACCCTTGACTAATCAGTAAAGCTTTAACAATATATTTTTAAAAAATTAATGTTTGACTTCAGCTATTTGGTTTCCAATTTTTTTAAGCATTATATAAAAATAATGACTTATTTTATTATTTATTTAATCAAAATAGCTTTCTATAAAAATCTATGCCAAATTTAATGTAATTTCTAAAATCAGTAATAATACTCTTAAAAACCAATTAAATGTTCCATTTTAATTTTCAAACAAAACTTTTTCCAGAAATGTGTCGCAAATTGAATACTTTTTGTTTAAAATATACTTCATATATTTAAAAAGAAATTGAAATTTTGTGCATCAAATATATCTATATGTATCTTAAGTATGATTTTATTGTTGAATTTATATAAAAAAATTATCTGTATTTCATCCTTTCAAACTTTAGAAATAAAACTCCTGCTAAATATGAAACGTTGAAGGATGATAAAGAATTTGAATTTCTTAAGAAATATACATTAGCCCTTGGATCTGAAGAAACACCATATGTTGAAGAAATAAACTTATATGAAGATGAATATGATGATACATATGATTCAGTAATGGTTGGATTGAAAGAACCTGTACCAGAAGGTGAACCAGATATAGATGCTCCAGAAGACAAAAAAAGTGAAGAAGTATGTATCTTTAGTATTCAAAATTATTAACTCTAACTTTTATGACTCCAAAATTTATTTGCATGGTCCCAAATATGGTCTCAATTCACATTCTGAAATCTGTGTTGTAAAATATGAATTTTTTAATGTAGTCTCAAGATTCTTCTGGGCCTACACGAGATCGTTCAAAAGACTTCTGTGAAAACCCTGAAGTTCTTAGAGAGAGAGCTCAACAAAGGAGAGAATCAAAAATGGCAGCAAGAGGAGCAAGAAGAGGACGAGGTGGGATTTTTTGGAAATACGTGTTTTTTCAATGGAATATCTTAAAATTGTTACATTGTTTGCAAATTCATAATCATTTTTTGAAAAATTTCTTTAGATAATTGATTGTGGATTAAATTTACTTATGTATTTGATAAGGTTTTGACATAATGTTTTTAAGCTAAATTATTTCATATTATTTCTTAAAGTATTCTACTTTTACAACGTTCATGTTAATATTGCTTACTTAATAAATACTTTGTAATTGTGGATTATATTAAACATTTAAAAAGATGCTACTTGCACAAAAAAAATTAAACTTTATATTTTTAATGCATTTCATTTCATTACCTTTTTATAAACTTCAGAGAAAATTATGTAAATGGATATATATTTTTTCATTTATTAATAATAAGGCTAAATTTTTAAAAGGAGTTGTTTAGTGTGTTTTAAAATCTTATTCATAAATTCATCAAGCTTTATTTTGCAATGCCTCTATTAGTCCATATTATATTTATATGTTCTTAAAATGTTTTTGGTATCAATGCTTTCTTTGTATCCATTTTTTATAATAATATCTTAATTAAATTCTATTGGGTGTACAAATAAGTCTTAATGATTTACAACAAAGTGTGCAAAACGCATTAAATCACATTACACCATAATCTAATCTGCTTTATGTTAAAGAATCATCAGTATTATTTGATTTACAGTACATCTTAATTTTTTAAAAATGTAAACAACATGGTTTTTTTAGTACTGAAAATATGTAAACTATGGGCCAATGAAATACAATTTGCAGGAAGCTTTACTTTTTTGTTTCCATTTGAAGAAAAATTATAGGTTAAAGTCATCTATTCCTGTATGTAGTTACATGCGGAGGAAAAGTTACATGATTTGCTTCCCAGTGCCACTGTTTTTCACACAGGTGCACATAGTTTTGTGGTGTATAGGAAGAAAAGAAAAGATATAAATAAGGAAATTCTTTACAAACACTGATAAGTTCATTGTATTGCATTCCAAAACCTTTGGAATAGTTTTACTGATAACAGTGCTATGCAAAGAATCATACTTTGAAAAGGTGAATATATATGCCAAGGCAGTTTGCACACTAACTGAGTGAGGCCTATATAAACACTCATGGTAGTTAAGAGGTTAACAAGGACCATGCTCCTTTAATTTCATTTTGTGAGTTGGTTTAAACAGTTTAAAAGTGGTTATTTTGACATCAAGGATAATAAATATGAAAGAAAGGCAAGAATGATTTAAGAGGCTTAATTGATGACATCAAATGAAGACTCAAGTCAAATACAAAAATAATTTACATAATCTTTGTAAATGGCACAAAAAGCAATTTCTTTATCATTTTTGTATACTTTTATGCTTTATAGGTAAAATTTATGCTTTTACACTTAAACCATTAATTTGTTCGAATTTTCAAAAAATTTCCATCATCTTTTAATATATTCTCTCTTACAACTCTTACTTATCATTTCATATTCACAACAACTGGAAAATAAGACGAAAACTGTAGAATTCAAAGCCACTAAGTCTTCAAAAAATTAATGATGCATGCCTTCCTCCTGCGTATCATATTTTGGCAGCTAATGGTTTGTAACTGTTTCTTAGTCATGGTTACATTAAGTGAAGAATTTATATTTTTTCCCCTTCTTTTTATTTTTTTCCTTTTTTCCAAAATTCAATCATTGTACATGTTTATTTTCTTATCACTTCACATGGCTAAACAATTTGTTTTGTTTACCACAATGTCTAGCAAAGTCAAGATGTTTTTCTAACATATAAAAAATTTTATGAAAAAAAAAAGCACATTTCATTGTATAAAGGCATTCCCAAAGAAGAAAAAATACTCACTTTAGAGAATGTATGTCAAACTTACATATGCATTACTCACAACATCTGATATGATATTGACTGCCATGTGAAACTCCAAAGTGCATCACAAATAAGAAATCAAATAGCAATTTTTTTAAAATTGGATTTCTTTTCCAAGAATAATGTTCAATCTTGTGTTATATGAGTTGACGTACTGTTAATCTTTTCCTTTAGTCTGAAGTCTGATATTCCCAAGTAGTAAACTAGCTTTTAGTTGGAAAAAATATGATTAAATGCATAAAACAAGATCCTTTTCCTGAAGTATTTGATGGCAGTAGTGATATAAACTAAATTATATCCCATTGTAGTCACTTTGATCCTGCAAATATTTAATTCAGAGTGGCCTTTTTGTTATTTCTCTGTAGAAAATATTAGCCAACTTGTTATGGATGAGTTTAAAAAAAATATGGGATACTCTTTGAACATTTACTTTCATTCATGACAGATAATGCTTTGGAAAAAATGGAGTTGTTACTTTTTTAAAGAAAATATAACTGTTATGGGCTGTTCAGACATTTAATACATTTGGCATCAGAAAAAATGCTGCTTTTTTTTATCATTAAAAGTTAATGAGAAGCTCATAGAGTTTATATTCCATTGTCTGAAAAGCTTACAAAGTTTGCACACAACATAGAAATCTCAAAAAATTTTAAGCATTCATGTATTTGATGATGGCTTGGTCATAGTCTCGATGGCAACTTCTAATTTAGTTGTTAACTTCTGTACATGTTATAATTTATATATATTTATATAATCTAAAGGTTGAATTAATTTGATGTAATTTTTATAAAAGCATCTTTATTGTACAGTCATTATCTTCTTGTATACACATGTCTTTTATAATGTTATTTATAAATCAATTCAATACAAAAGTAAAGCTACTGAGTATTGTATAAAGATTTCTATATTGTGAAATTATCTTTGAATTTTCTTGAAATGTTTGTAAATTATCTGATATGTAATATTTAAATTTCTGTTTAGGCTTTATTCTAAAAGCTTCCATGAAATGTTGATAATGTTATCTTGCACTTTGTTATTTTCAAAAATTGGCAGCTATGCATTATGCCTCAAATAAATGGGAGTGGTCCAAAAGCAAGAAAATTTGATGCCATTCAAATTAAAGCCAAGAGATGTGAAAAGATTTTCACTTGTCAACAGCTGCTCCAAAGTCATAAATGGAAAAGGTTT